>JAWWEM010010824.1:0-25396 GCA_035582935.1 Ormyrus thymus | reverse complement strand
TCTCTCTCTCTCTCTCTCTCTCTCTATCAGTCTATCTCGCTCTCCGCCGTCGTTAAATATCCATTAGCGCGCGGTGCACCATGCCTTTTTCTCTTGCAGGTTACGTAAAGGGGGGGGTTATATTTAACGCGGATGCCGATTTTTCGGACCTGTTTCGCGGTTTTAAATAGCCGGGACGAGTATTTCGCGAGGCGAGAGAGAGACAGAGGTGGAGATTAAGGCGCGGGGGTGCGGAGCATGATTCGCGAAGCGCCTTGTCTTCGCTGCGCGCGGAGCTATTTTCGCGAGGAGCGAGGCTCGGGCAATTAAAACGTCGTCAATCTCTCTTTCCACACCGGGACGGCCGATCCGCTCTCGAGCGAAACAGCGCGACTCGCCGAAAAAGCGGCCGTCGCCGCGACGCCGAAGAAAGCATGCGGCGGCTCGCAGCTCTTGACCCTGAAGCTCGTTCCGCAAAAGGCGGCCGAACGAACGAACTCGGGCGCACGTGCGCGGCTCTCGCGCGGCTCATCGGCACTGGGTGGCGTCGGCCAAAAATACCTGGGCTTTTGACAGGAGGCAAGACGCAGCGGCCGATCGGCCGATCCGTCTCTCTTCCGTCAAAGCCGCGCTCTCCCTTTTTCTATTCATAGCCGATACGCGCTCTCCCTTACTTCCGGAGCGCGATTCGCCGCGAGAAAAGAGCGGCACAGCCTTCGTCGAAAAATTCGCGGGGCCACTAAAAATAAAGCGCGCGCGATATCTCTTCCTCTCTCTCTCTCTCTCTCTCTCGCCGCCTTTCCCAATCGGCCTCAGGTTGCGTAAGGCCGCCTCGCGGCTAATCAGTTTTCGCGCGAGCACACGTCACGTCGCGCGCACTTCGCGGCCGCGGTGGAGAAACGAGAAAAAACGCACACACACACACAGAGAAGGAAAAGTATACGTGTATCGCGGACCTGTCCAGATGCCGGACCAGAGGAAGAGCACCTCCCTGGGCTCGTCGGGGCTCTTCTCCTCCTCGCCGCCCTCCATGCGCGACGACGACGACTCGGTGCAGCGGCGCTCGTTCCCCTCGCAGCTCCAGAGCGACCCAACACTTCCCTCCTCTCGGCCGAGAGAGACACTCGGCCGTCGCCTGCCGCGCGCCGAGCGAGTACCGCAGGAGGAAGAGCTGCCCCGCCGCCGCCGCCCAGCTGCTGCGCGGGCCGACGGAGAAGGCGAGAGGAAGGAGGGACAGAGAGAGAGAGAGACGCAGGCGGCGGGCGAAAAATAAAAGCCACCACGCGGGGCCAGCAGGCTGCTCCGACGCCGCCGCGCCGAGCGCCAAGCGAGGCTTGCGCGCGCACGGCCGCCCCGCGAGCTTTGACGTAAGCGCGACGGCGACGGCGACGGCGAGCGCGGAGAGTCAGTCGACCGACTCGGGAGGATTCGCGAGCGGCCCCGAGATCGGACTCGAGCCGCCGCCGAGGAGAGGCGAGGGCGAGGAGGCGAGAGTGAGTAGAGAGTTTTGGTTCGCTGCTGACGGACGGGGTGACCGAGGGAACTGTTTTGCGTATTGAATTGCTTTTGTTTTTTTTCTTTTTTCTTCGAGTTGGAAACTGTGTTCTTGGCTTCTTAATGTCCGAGCCGGCTTTTCGCGCGAGAAATCGCCGCGGCGGCCGAGCTTTCGCGAAAGCTCCTTCGCTTCGTGCGCCTTCCCGCGGAGTTTTTAGCCGCCCGCTGACGAAACGGCTCTCCGACGGGGCTTGATTCAATTGCGCGCGAGCCAGAAAGTATCGCGAGCCGCCGATAAAAGCTCGGGAAACTTTCTCGAAAATAACGCGGAGATTAATTAATGCGCAGCGGGGAAAAGCTTGGGGGCGAGCAGCAAGCTTCTGGCTCGGGAGTCGGCGGCGACTCCGCACCTGCGCACACCTACACGCCGAGATCCGCGCGCCTCTTTTTTTTCCCAAGTTAAATTTGGCCGGCTCGCAAGGAGCGGAGCGAGCGATTTCGGCGTCGCGCGCATGATTTATCGCTCTCCGCGCTCGACTTTCAAGGCAGCTCCATGAGAGAGCCGCTCGGGCGCATCTCTCTCTCTCTCGATATCGAGGCGCCATGTATCCGCGAACACACCGGTAATCACTCGTCTCTCTCGCTTGCAGGAAGAGCGGCCAGCTGATGCGAGTATAAATCATCGCGAGATTCCGCGGCCTCGCGGCGGATTGGCAAGCCTCGGGGAGCTCCTGGGAGGGAAAGCCGAGCCCTCGAAGTCACGTGTCGCGACCGAAAATAGGCCCGCGTGCGGGGGAGGAGGCGTGGATTGATAAGTCGGCGGAGTGCAGTGAGCATCGTCCGCTGTGCCGGGTGGGGAAGCTTGATTTTATCTGGCCGACTTGGGACAGGCTGGTTAAGGGGTAAACTTTGCGGGTCGGTTCGATGCTCCGGGATGCGGATGTCTTTGATCTTTTTTTGTGGATCCAGACATTTTCCGTTTTGCGCGAGAGCCGGCTATTGAGTTTTCACTGTAAATTCTACGTCTATCTTTTCAGAAAGTTTTTATTGTAAGTGTGCAATTGTGCATACTTACATGGTATTTACATACCATGAAGTGTGCAATATAAGTATGTAATGCGACCTTGAATTTACCAAATGACTAATATCTGTGATATGATGGAATTATATTGATTTTTGTATTCTTTTTTTTTGACTTTAGTTCAAATGAAACTATTACTTACTTACTTATTGGACGTCTCGAGAATTTTGAGAACTCGTTTAAGCTACTTTCATTCAAGTTTGATCATCACGACGTTTCCGACTCTCGCGCCTCCGCGATTTACTTGCAATTACTGCTAATCATCAATCATTTGTCAAAAAATTACTCCACGAACGACGAGACGCGCCGATCGCAGGCGGAAATTCGAAAAATCGCGCGATCGGAAGCAGCTCCCCGTCAATGCAGCCGGGGAATCGGGGCTCCGAGCGCAGTTATCTGCGTTATCGGCGAAGCGGCCGTGAAAAAATAGTGCGGGCAAAAGACGCCAGGGACTGTGACGGCCTCCTCCTCCGCCGCCGCGGCGGGACGACTGGCGCCATCTCGCAGTCGCGCGAGCTTGCGCCTCGCGTTCCCTCGCGGAGGGAAATGCGAATCGCTTTTGGCCTCCCCCACGGCTTTTCGGCGTCTACGCAGCTCGATGGTTCCTTTCTTTTTGAGTTGACTTTGGTGTGCATTTTTTGTATTGCAGTGGACTGGGTAGACTTGATTTCTGTTTTGATGCGTTTAACCATTTTGTTTTGAGTACTTATAATAAGAAATACTTTTTTTTTAAAACTATTGTTTTGCAACATGTTCATTTTGACGTTTTTCTTTGTCTTTCGCGGAGTAAGTTGGCTGTTGTTTTAAAATTTATTTTTAAGCTTGCATTTATTTTTATTAAATTAAGCCACCCTAAAATAAAACAAACGACAAGTCATCTATTTTAATTGCCAGTGCATTCATCGTATTCTTTTAACATTTTCAAGATTAACTAAATTGCCACACGTGATTCCACGCGAACCGATTGAATTTTCAAACAACCGCCACTTCCGAGGCGCCTCGAAACTGATGAAAATTCACCAGCAGCACTCGATCAATCGATTTCCAGCCCGAGGCTCTCAAAACCCTCGTAATTCCGTACGAAAGAAAGCCTCCCAGCCGATTCGAAAAGCCACGCAATTAAGCTCGAAGCGAGAGCCCCAGCCGCGAGTTCGGGGAAAAGTCCGCCTCTCCTCCGAAACCCGTCCCCCCGAAATACCCGCGTGATTCAAGCGCGGCTCCGAATCTAAAAACTGCACGCGTCGCACTTTCCCCAAAAATCCGGCGGCGGCTGCGGCGTTATTATTAACCCTCCCCTGCGGCCGACCCGACGGATCTCCGCCGTCGGCGGAGCTCTCTCTCTTCTCGACTCGCTTTCGCGTCTCTCTCTCTCTCTCTGGTCGCGCGATAATAATCCCATCGAGCGATGTAATTCGCGCGGAAAAGGCGCTCTCTCCCGCCGGCCAATCGCATGCTGCGCGCACTTAGACTGCAGGTACGTGGCTTTCCGAAGCCTACTTTTCACCATTTCCAAGGCGCCGCTCCGTTCGCGCCCTCAACCTTGTTCGTGCGATCAATAAGCCCACAACGGCGAGAGAGAGAGAGAGAGAGAGAGAGAGAGACCTGCCACTACTACTCCTCTTGCCTTCGAGGATCGAGCGAGCTGTTCGGGGATGTTTGGCGGAGGAGTAGCCGAAGCCGGCTGCTTTCGTTCGACTCGGCTTTCGAAACGATTTTTCGAGGAAGCTTCCGAGGCTTGGCTTTGGGAGCAGTTGACAGGAAAGTGAAACAGTAGGCTGGGCTGGTTGCATAAAACGTCAAACAGAGACTTATCCAAACTTATCAAATGTTTTTGCGAATTGAATTTTCAGCTGGACATGTGAAAGCACTTCTTTGCCTTATATTTTATGCAAATCTTACAGTTCCTGAAATAGGAAATGTCTCCAGGTCAAATGAGCCTCTGTAAAGCCGAGCGCGATGCTCGTAATTTGGAAACCTTGCCGCGACTGTACGTAGAATTTGCACTTACAATGCATTAAAATGTGAAAAACATTTGAGCTTTTTTTTTTCTCGGAACGCAGCTATTCATTAGACGATAACAGCCTGAAGTTGCGTTTAATATTTCGTTTTTGGGTCAGCAGTAATAAAAAAAATCAATTCTTACAGCCGCCATTCAACCTCAGCTTCGCGGAAATTCTTCAATTTCGAATTTCTTCAAAGCGCCCAAGATAGTTCGGATTGATTTACCGCTGAATTATCCTTGTAAAAGCGATAACGCGGCCAAAATGGTGTGCTATTAAGTCGATAAAAATGAAAAACCAGAGTAAAAAGCCGATGGAACGTGAAATTATTGCGGTGCATCATCGAGACCAAACATTACTCTCCGCTCCGTAATTACATCATTCCCGAGAGCGAAATTACTTCGGATAGGCTCAAATTGAATTATCCGCGCTCCTCGAGCGCCGCGGCGAGTAAGGAAATCCCCCCCTGTGCTCGAGGATTCAAATTGATTCAAAAATTTTTTCATCGGCTCCGATTACGAGACGCCGACGAGTTTCCCCGGGTACGAATCGAGGCCTATTTTTAAAAGACGTTTTATTATAACGCAATTTCTTCCTTCGACATAAAAAGTTCCACGCTAATAATTCCGGGGGAGATCGTTAAGGCGGGATATCACTTTTGTATAATTTCGCGAATTGAAAAAGTTTTCTCTCGGCGATTACACTTTCAAATCGACTTTTTCCTCGCGAATTAAAATTTTTTCCTTCCACGTCGCCGACTGCGACTCCGGCGTGCTCGTTTAATGAATACGCTCGGCGATATACTCAATGCTAATCGTGAGTTTTTTTTTTTTTTTTACATAACCACCGGTTATCCGATTTCCAGAATTGCAGCTTCATCGCGAAGTAATTTTTGTCAATTCCCCCGGCGATGCCTATGATTCGCGAGAGGTAATTGAAAACTAAACGCCGGGATGAAACGCTTGAAACGCGAGTTCAATCAAATAAGTTTATGACCATGTAAATTAGTCCATAACAAAATCGTTGAATTATAAATCGTACGTGCCGATGTCCTGGTAGAAATCTTACGTAGTTTGTGCGATTTCTGGTTTAGTTTTGGCTAGTCTCTAGCTACATGGAGAAAAATCGCTAGTAAAATTAACCTTAAACTTAAGTAAAAATTGCTTAAAAAGTTAAGCAAACATGGTTAAGTAAACTTTACTCAGCTTTGTAAGTAAATTGTGCCGAATCCAAGGCGCCACTTTTCTTTCTGTCCCTCTCGCACGTGCGGGGGCTTACTTAATAAATCAAGTAAATTTTACGAAAGTCAGAATCAGTATGTTTTACTCATACCTTTTAAGTAAATTGTACTAGCAATTTTTCTCCGTGTAAGCATTGCGTATTTTATTCACGCCTTTGAAGCAGAATACGGCTGCTTTCTATTTTGTGACCAATTTTAAATAAATTAATAAATAAAGAAAGAAATTAATAAATATGTTTTTTTATTTATTTAGAAACATAGTTTGAAAAGTTAAAAAATTCGTTTTTAAGAGGTTATGTGTTACCAACAGAGGGTAACCTTTAGCCTTCAGCACTATCGCACTGCTCACTAGCAAGTGCTTAGCCAGAAATTAGAAAGTATAAATCCAATGATTAGCTTAATAAAAATTAGTTAGTGCTTAATATTTTAACGAGCGGGACTGCTTTATTTTCTACCAGGGCGATTCATCAAGATTATACCGTTTCGACGCGAATCGCGACTTTAGAAGCCCAAGCGAGCTTTCTGAAAATCGGCGTTTCATCGTCGATCGATACTCGATGCGGCTAATTTACGATGCAAAAGCAGATTTACAATTGACAAAGCCGCGAGAGAGGCTACGAAATAGCTTTGTTCTTAAGAGCTTTAACGAACGATTCACTCCTCGGAAATCGCAGCTTTCCCGCCTCGAATTCCCGATCTCATTAGCCCTCGAGCCATCCCAAAATCAAGTCGTCGACGCAGTCGAAGCGCCGCAGACAAAAAACCAAAAAAAAAGCCACTCGAATCCCGCGACGCAAAGCGAGCCGCGAGCGGAATAAGAGATGAGGCTCGAAAAGCGCTGCCGGCGCGCGAGCGAGCCGGCCAGCGCACAATCGATCATATGTTCGCGAGAGAGAGAGAGAGAGGGACGGAGAGCTTTCCCGGCATCCCTACCACTTTTCAGGCTCTCCCGCCCTGTCGCCCTATATATCCGCCCGTCGTTCTTTCTGGCGCCTACATAATTGTCGTCCTAGAATGCCGAGGTGGAGGCGCGTGGTTTTTTTTTATCTTCTTTTTTTTTGACGGGAGATTCGGGGGTTCGCCGCTGCTAATTGAGTAAACCGAGGGAACGTCCTGATTTCTGGCCGATCTCGGGTTTATTAAGGTTTCAGCACGAATCGAGTTGAAAATCAAAAGGTGCATAAAAGCCAATCGCCTGTAGACTTTACGCACCTCTTATTAGCGCACTTGGAATTGGAAAAAAGCCACCGTTTTATCAACAAGTCAAGCCCGAGCTCCATCGCGATACAAAGCGGCACGTAGCCGCGTCGGCGCTATCCCTTTATATAAACTTCTAGTACACAACTCGGCGCGGGGCGTTGCCCCATTCCATCCCAGCCTTGACCGTCGCGGCTGTTTTTACTTATTGCCCGCGCAACCTTCATTTTTTTCTCCCTTCCTCCCCGACCGCCGCCGTCCGCGCGTCCGTATTAATATCCCCGATACGCGGCGGCCGAGGCTGCAGCGCTCGCGACTTTTCAAACCGGGCGATTATTAATAACCACGGCGCGCTCGAAGGAACTCCCGAATTTACGCGCGTCAAACGCGGATAAAGGAAGTCGCGATCCCTCCTCGATAAATAACGCGCGCCGGTTCATTCAAACTCCGCCGCTCCGAACGAAAGCTCGAGCGCAGTCGATACGTCATCGGCGTCTTCGATCTCCGAAAAGCTGCCCCCCCCCCCGCCCCTGAAAGCCGCTGCAAGAATTTTCGAGTGCGCGCGTATGCCCGGTGCCCCCACTCCCGCCCCCCTCCTCCAGGCAGCGGCACAGCTGACGGGCGCTGCCTGCGGTCGCTCGAACTGCGCGTTTAATTACATAAAAGATGTAGCGGCGCTGCTGCACGCTGCAAACGCATGCGTACCGCCCCTCCCTCTCTCCGTCCCTATCACTCTCTCTCTCTCTCTCTCTCTCTCTGCCTCCGAAGGCTCTTGCGAAAGAAGAGCACGGCGCGGCGCGCTTCCGCTTTAATGAGGCGAATTCCTGGGGCGCTTGACACTTTGAACTCCGTCGTGCGCGGAGACGGTGACGCGCGCGCGCGCGCGCTCGAGCGACGATCGACGAGAGAGAGAGCCGAGGCAGCTTCGATTTTTCGACTTGCGGACCGGAGAAAGGCGGGACGTACGATTGAGGGATCGCCTACGGTGGCGGCAGAGCTTTCGGACCGCCGGTTGATTGATTATTTAATTACCGATTGGGCTAATGTGCTTACTCAAGCTGCTTGTAGGATTCGAGCCGTCGCGCGACGGCTACTCTCTCCTACGTAAATGCACCGCACTCGTTCGCGCGCGGCTTTTCTGGCTCGAGCTGAAACACATGCTTTCTAAAAATACAAAATTGTTCGACGAGCATTAATTCGACAAAGTGCAACAGTCCCTTTGAGTCTCGCTCCGTTCGCGAGCCGCTCTTCTTTTTTTCACAAAACTTTTTCGTTCGTCCTATGCACGCGCTCTCAAAAGCAAACATTACTCGCGCGGATCCTCGTTCAGAGAAAAAAAAAAAATCCCCCCCCCCCCCGCCGCGACACCCCGGCAACGTCAAGTGTCAAAGCACACCGACAATTTGCGAGCATTACGGAAAAACGTCAGCACAAAGGCCTCCCCCCCTCCCCGAGTGCCAACAGGTTTAAAATTAGAGAGCTTGAAAAAGCGTCGCGCTTTCAAAAAGTGCGCGCGCCCGCCGCCGCCGCGGCGACCTCGATTCCCGCCCCACCTCCCGAGATCAGCATCAGGTGCAGCCGCCCGCGAGATTAATAGCGCGAAATAAAAAAGCCCCGAGACGAGAGCGTCACTCGCCGCTTCCTGTTTGCGCCTTCGCCTCTGCCAAGTGCCTCTCCTCCCCCGCTTCCCTCCCGGGACGATATCTCGCGACAGAGAGAGCGAGCGATAATTTCGCCGAGCCTCGATCAATCTCCGCCTTTTCTCCTCGCGCTCTCCGCGAAGGCGCTCAAGGTCGCGGCCTCACCTGCTCGCGTCGCGCTCCCGAGGCGCAATCGGTCATCCGCCGCGCGGGTTTACGCAGGAGGCGCCGTCGCGGAGGTCTTTGGTCCGCGGTTACGTCCCCGGGCGACTGGGTGTGCTTTCTTCCCTTCCTCGCTCGCTCGCCGATCAATCGACGCGGGAATGCGGAGGATCCGAGCGACGCTCGTGGGCGGCGCGCAGCCTCGTTCAGCCCGATTTGTGCGGGCGTCGAGCTGACTTTTGTCGCGAGGTGTTTAGTCGGAGGCTGATTGAATAATTAACAGAGTCCCTCGGAGCGGCCGCGGCTTCGATTGAATTTCGATTGCTCGCTTCTCTAATTAAAAATGCCTCGTTCCTTTTATTGCTTCTCCGGGCGGAGTGTACTCGGGATGCTAATGGAATCGTAATGAATCTTGGAGTGCCTCGCGCGAGATTCGTTTCGCGCAAGCGCCGAAAATGTTTGAAACACCGACGCTTGACCCGAGACCACGAATTCCGCTCGACATTAACGGGATTAGGCGTTTAAAAACAGTCGCAAAGCCGCGCTGATAAAACGCGCACATGTGGAATTCCTTTATTTGCGCGCGCAAAGACTGTTAAAATCTTCGCAGCGCCTGTAAACACATCCATAAAATTTGCGCAAGCATTTCCGCGCGCTCGTAATTCTATTTTCACCTGGTTCTGCATTCTTTCCCCCCCCCCTCCCCGTCGACGGACTCGTGAGCATTATTTTTATCAGTTTATGTAACTTTGAACAATTGAGGATGCGCGCTCCGAAGCGACGGAATTTTTAAAGGCTAATGTCAAGAATATATTAATTTCAGTTCTGAAGTAAAATTTTGAGATTTTCGGTTCGATAAAGCGTTTGAACGAGAAAACTTTCAAGAGCTTTCGAGGCTCCTCGAACGAGATCAAGTACACGAGCTTTAAGTTTTAAAAGCAAGACCCCCGCAATTTGGTTTGATTTACAGTTCCCCAAGACTTCTCTTGTTCTTTTATGCTTTGAGGTTAGGAAAGTTTTAACCTCAAAATATTTTACGTTGTTTAAAACACTTTTTAAATTTGAATTTAAATTTATTTTCGTTCAATTACCCTTTTTTTGCTATTCTATTCATTTAATATTATCAACTTATCGCATCTTTCATAAATACAATAGAATCAAAGCTTCGGCTATTTGTATTTATCGAAAATCAATACCACGAAATAATTCTATAGCAAAAGCGTTTGAATGGAAAATTCACTTGTATTATCGGCATAAATAGGTAACAGTCCACTTAAAATTAAGTGAGCCAATCCACACGTTATTCAACGTGCTTTTATAATCCAAGACTTGACATTCGAAAGAAAGCTCCTCGTAAATTGGGCGCAAAGGTGTAAAATACAAAATTATCAATAATGGTTATACTGTTTAAGACAATTATTCTAACATTCTACTACAACACATAATGCATAATGCAAAGTGTCAATGGAGGATGAACTCGATGATTGCATTTTACTGTACAAGTTTGGTGTGGATGGTTATACGTAATCTAAACTAGAATAATTACTTGATTAATAACATTCTGATGATTGTTGTCGTAATGAAATTGTTGAGTATAAATAAAAAAAAAACTAGCTCTTTTTCTAAATCAATCCCAATTGTTATTGCACTTTGAAGCAGAGTACTTTTTTCATTTATACCCGAATGACTGGAATATTTTATGGTTGTTTGTTTAAATATGACAACAATTTGTCGATTGCCACATTGCTTGGTGATGATTTGCTTCTTTTAGTTCGATTGAGTTTTTTTTGTTATGATCGTACTATTCAAAAGTTTAAAATCATACCAATATATGGGGCAGATGACTCGCTCTGTTCCTTCTTAAAGGACTTATTTTCCTCTTTAAGGGAGCTATCCAAAGCATCTATAATGTAAACATATTTTTCGTTACTATATATTATCATTAAAAATAAACGTATCTGTTCTAACATTTATAATTCGCTGCAAATAAAACATTTACTTAATTCGATATCTATTTTCATGCTTTCCAGTAATATTAAAATAATAGAAATATTACTTAATGTAAAATTACAATTTGAAAAAATTATCTTTCTTAATGCACTAAAATAATATTTGACAATATTTAATTAACGAAATGTCAATTAATTATTGTATTAAATAAATACCAATCCAACTCGAGTAAATATTTCTTTTGTATTTACTATTCAGCTAAATTGTAAATTAATTCTAAAACAATACTTTCTCATTCAACTGCAAACCGAAGCTTATAAAAAGCACAGTCAAAATCCAAGACACAGACCCCACCCCATAACGACCCCAATCCTCCCCCCAAATTGAAAAATAATCAACTCTTGACCCAAGCCGCACTCCGCTCGCCGAAGCTCTATATCCATCAGCATTGTCCTCTCCTCTCTCGCGCAGCAATAATCGCTCGTTCGCGCGCTGAACTTATTATCTTTCAAGGACGGAGAGGCCCGACCTTGAGGGGGTCGATATACCACCGCCCGGCCATACGAACAGCTGCTTCTGCTCCGTCGCCGAGCGCGCTTTGTGTAACGAGATTACGCGCGATCTCGCGACGGACGGTGCCTTTTCCCTTCTTTTTCGCCGCCCCCTCTCGCGCGCCAATTAAACGACTCCTCGGGGGTTATCGGATTTTTTTTCGAGAGGCTCGCCTGTCCGTCGGTCGGTAGTGGAGCTCCTTTCTCTCTCTCTCTCTCGCTCTCTCCGTTTTGCGAACTGAACGATCGCCTCGCCGAGGAGAAGCGAAATGCGTTAATAAATAAGGCGGTATTGATCTGGCAGCGGAGCGGAGTGTCTTATTTATTTTCTCCGTCCTCGGAGAGTTTTGCGCTAAAGTTCGAGGGGATGTTTTCTTATTTGGACTATCATCGAGAAGAATTGCTTTTCGAGTCTCTTTATTTGCCGAAATGAACGATTGTCCGAACCTTTCTCGTACAACTTTCGACTTTTCATGTCGGAGTCGAGCTCGGCTCTCGAGCACAGCTCAATTTCGCAACGATTTTCGCAAGGCATTAAGATGTGCCGGCGATAGCGGTCATTAATAATAGGAATTCAGCGGCAGATCGATTCCTGCCGAGTTACTTCGATCCTGATGGAATCTTAAAAGCCTGGAAACTGGCCTGATTTGACTTTAACACTGGAAAAGTTCGATAATCACGTTGAGCTTAATGAGTTTCGGAGGGGTGAAAAATTTGTCCGTTCCTGGTTATCGGATCGATAGGCGAATTCATGTATTACGGCATTACGTAGACAAAAGCCATTTTCGTGCTTCGAATTCATCTTTTACGCGACAAGCAATATTAATGTATTAAAAAACTTTTTACAGCCTCGTATACAAGAGAGGAAGACAGTAACGGCAGCCTCTTCGAGAACTAAAGTTTTCATTAGAACCTAGAACCTTGAACCTTTCAAGCGCAAAACTGCATCAACGAGCAAAGTCTAGCCTTACAGCATTAATTTCAAACTTCAAAAGCTACTCTTTGCGTAACACATTTCGTTTTTGAGATTCTGTCAACAATGCGTGATAACTTTTTGAATGTTTGGTAAATTAGAATAATACTTCGGAAACTTTGGTCCCCCGAGAATTTTTAGCGGCGTTCCCAAAGTAAGTTGTATTAGCTCTGTAGCCAGGAATTCAAAGTAAACGTGCCTCAAAGTACCAAAGTGAAAACTTAAAGAGCATCGCGAAGATTGAATACTCCGGAAAATATACAAGGAAATAAACTTTCCTCCGCGATGAAAGTGTAATTATGATGCATTATTCGAATTATAAAGTCTTCGGCGCGAACTGCTGAGGCTTGAAATTAGAAATCCAAAGTCTTGATATACTATCCGTGTAAGTTGCCAGCTTATCTCGGTACACATTTTAAGCGCGGAGCTGCATAATTCCGCAGTTATCTGCTTGGTAACTCATCCGTGAACTTACTCGAATCTGGTCTATCTTTCGCGAATTATCAACCTCTTCTGGCCAGCTAATGGCGCTAATCAATAAATCAGACGGTTCTGAATCAGATAGCAGCGAATTGTTCTAGTCTCCGATGCTTCTCATTTTCCAAACCGAAGCCTGCCTTCTATTTCTGCCCCGAAAAAAGGAATTTCATTACGTCTGCCGCACGCCGTCCTGCTGAACATTACGCGCAATTGAATTTTCATTTCATAGAATCATCGTTGCTCCGACCAGAATAGCCATCTTCGCGCCGGAGCTGCTATTTCCGAACCTCCCCGACGGAGAATTCAATTGTCCGAGTTCCCCGGCCCAGTCGACCAGCCAAAGATCCTTTGCCCCCCGCGCACCAAAGGCCGCTCTTCCAATTTTAACCCCCAAATCCGTCGGAACGTTCAATGCCAGCGCCGAGGAAGCGCGCGTGCCAGCGAGCTCCGCCGCTAAATCTCCGGGCGCTCGGTTTTTCCGGCTGGTGCACATCGGCCGGAGAGAGAGCGAGAGAGAGAGAGCTGCGCTCGCGGACTCTTGCGCACCTGGTGCCGGCGCACACGCGGAACGTAGCGGCGGAATCGATACACCCCTCCCCCAACCCTCCCTCTCCAGCGGCAGCGGCTGGGCCGCTGCCGCTGCTGCCCGACAACGGGCGACGACCAAACGGTATTACGTCCCGCGCGCGCGATATACTGTTGCTCTTTCGCGCCTGGCAACCGCGCCGACTGAGAGATGCACGCCCGGTTATTCATCGGGTGGCGAATGTCAATGCTGCTACTGCGCCCCCCCCCCTCCCTCCGTCGCCGTCGCCGCCGCCCGGGGAAGGTGGGAGGAAGGTGGCCGCTGCCGCTCGATTTCAATTGCTCTCGCATTCATGCGGATTTTCAAGGGGAGGACGATCGCGTGATTAGGATGCCTGCTTGATTGCTTCCACCTGCAATTTCGGAGATAAGATATCGGGATCTAATGAGCTTGTTAGGAGCTCGCGGGAATCCTCATTGGGTTTCCCTTCGAGGTGTCGGGAGCCGCGCTCTTAATCAGAGACAATTTACGGCGACTCTTGCCTCTCGCGCATTAAGCGTATATGAAACTGTTTATCAGGGATTCGTCGGGCGATTGTCGAAGCCTCGATTCGCCGTTGCGCAATGGTTTTTCCGAGTGCTTCGATTACGGTATTGGTAGGTAGTGAGCTGCGCGAGGATTTGACGAAGGGATCGCGTTTCATCGGGGGGGGGGGGGGGATCACTGCCGTTAATTCAAAGTTTTGCAATTCTTTATTGGCGTCCAATCGAAATCGCAGCGCGTTAATTCCCCCCGGCGTTCATTTACGCGGAACGTTCGAGACGAATATTAAAATTACACCCGACGCACGGAAGCGTCCAACTCTTGACCTCTCTCTGTGCAATTGACTGGATAAACATCCGACAGTTCGACTTTGAAGCCTGCGCCGGTCGATCAATTTTTCATTTGTAATTCAAAGAAACCGTCGGCACAATGGAGCGGCCTTATTATTCCGTAAAACAGCGGCCGCGCGCTCCTCCTCCTCTCCCGCTCGGCGTTAAATCGCGCGACAAGATCCAGCCGCGCTCCGTTGCGTAACGGCGAGCGTTAAAATTTATACATTCGCGAGGCTCGAAATCGCGCTCCGGACGCTCGACTCGAACGAACGTCGGAGAGAGAAAAAGAGGGGCCCGACGCTGCTTTTCGAAGACGCGGAATTTCGGGAAAATTGAATGTAAAATTCGCGTGGATTCTATTTTGTTTTGATAAATATCTGATTTAACTTAGGCTTGAACTGTAAACGCTTGATTTGTAGCTCGAAAAGCATTATCTTAAACGCTCTAAGCGCGTAATTCAAATGCAGTTGTTTTCCACCTCGAAAAGAGCGCACTTGGAGAATCGAGCGCAGCTTTTCCCACGCGGCGACAGAACGGTCATTTACCCTTTCGCGCGCTGTTATTGTTTAGAGCCGTGAATCGCTCTCTTCCTACGCGCTCCCGAGCCTTTCCGAAAACCAATCTCCGCCCCGATCAAGCTCAAAGCTTTTCTAAAATGAAACGACGCTTACAGATATCGTGTTTTGTCGGCGGACACTTTCTGCTTGAAAGCTAAGCGAGCGCCGCGGTCCGGCTCTGAATATTGTGCCGGGCGCTCGCGTAACGTCTCTGTTGATCTACCGCCGCAATACTCCAGAGTGGATTCTCAAGTCCCCGGGAAGGGGGAGCCATTTTCCCGAGCTGAAAAAGTGCGCACGACACTCGTCGAACTCGCGAATCCGGGGGGAGCCGAATTCCGCCGCGATCTCGATCGCGAGACGTTCGGGAGCTGCGCATCCGAACGAGCCGCCGCGTTTTTCTTTTCTCGCCGCCTGGCATAAACGCGAACCGGCGGGAGCGGTTTTCGGGTTGCGTAAGGAAAGCAGCTTTCGCGATGATGAGCCGGAGTTCGCGGAAGGAATATATTTCAACGGATGGCTGAGCGAATGCAGTCTTCGGAGTTTTATTTGACTTGGCTCCTTGGGCGTTCCTCCCTCCCTTCCTTTGTCGAGCCGCAAACGGTATTCGCGAAAGTTTATTACTTTTTTTTTCCAAGTCGGGAATTGCTATTTTTCTTTTTGAAATGATTTGATAACATTTTTTTGTGCGAAAAGCGGGAGCAGATGAAAGAAGAAAGGAAATATAGAATAATGACGAGTCGCGTTCTTTTTGTTTATTCATTCGTTTGTCATTTACAAATTGTTTGAAATTTGAAACTTATTGATACCGCAGTATTACAACAATAATTTATTTGCACGCGCATTTGTCAAATTACGTATAACAGATGCAATAACATATTACAATCCTCACAAAATTCCGACTTTTATTTCCAATCAATCGGCCCAATTTTCTCCCAAATTAGTTTGGTTTCCAACGGCATTCTTCTAGAAAAGAGACGTTTCTTCCGCTCGGGATGAAACCGAAGTGTTTCTACCCACAAAGAAGCCTGCTCTACATCCGAGAGCCTCCAAAGAAAAGTTTCTTGCATTAGACTTGTAAATACCCGGAGACACGCCCCTTTCTAATCGTCACGAATCGCCACGTCACGCCGACGAGCAAAGAAACATCGAAAATAAAAAGATAACGCTCGAAATTATCGACCGACGTATCTATTGCACGGCCCAATCTTCGATTTACATTCGCGCAAAGCGACCTCGGCGCCGCGAATTCTTCGCAGAACTTCCGTCCTCGCGAGACTCGACGGTATTTCTTCACTGCTCCCTCTCCGAGAGGAAGAGGAGCAGCAGCGCGCGGATTTTCCCCGTCGCGCGAAGCCCTGAATCCCCCCTCGCAGCGAGCCGCAAATTTCGTCCTACCGAAAGCGCGACGACTCGAGCATCCGAACGGGGTCGCCGGCCGACGTACATCCAGAGGCGGAGAGAAGCCTGAGCAGGTCTCGGGCGAGGAAGGAAAAGCAGGCTGCTGCGGCGGCGTCCACCTTTTCTTTTCCCCGCATTTCCATCCGATATCCGAGAAGACTTGCGTGCGCGTCGCCGCGCTCTCTCGGGCGGTTTCGGTCTCGCCGCCGTGCCGTGACTCCGGCATATTGACCCAGTTCGATGCGTTTATTTCGGGCGAGCCGTTTTGTTTTCCCATGGCTTTCTTTTCCCATTCCGGACTGGAGCGCGACGGGGGAGGATGAAATTTCAGATATCCGAGTCGCTCGAGAGGCGCGCCCGGAGGAGCCGCCTTCGGGGGATTATTTCGAGAGGCGCGGAGAGAGAGAGAGAGAGAGAGAGAGAGAGGGTGTTTTCGGGATGAAAAATGCAGGGCTGCGCTGCTTCTTATCGATTAAGCCGGGGGAGAATATTGCTCGAGGCGCTTTCGGCGGACGGATTCAAGGCTGCGCTTCTCGCCATTTGAATAACAAAGAGCGCGTCGCGACAAACAAGACGTCGCTTCCGACGAAGTTGCGAAAAAAATATTTTTCGAGAACGTTTTTAACCCCCCCGGTGAAATCCGACTGCGACTCGTGGCGTGCCGCTCGGTTCCGCGAAAACCGTCGCGAAAAACCGAGAGCCCCGATAAATTTCACGAAAATACTAGCCGCTCCGAGAGCGAGAGTCAACAGCCGCTTTCGCCAAAACCGAGGCCCGCGAGCGGTTTTTCGGCTAACTTAACGGAAACAAGAGCAACCTCGTAAACAAAACACGAGGCCCCCCCCCCCCCCGGCAATAAACAACGACAATTCGGCCGCCCCGAGAGCCCTTCGACAATGTCGCTTCTAGAACCGCGTTTAAAAAAGAAAAAAAAAGCAGGCGGAGCCTTCGATCGCGGAGAGTCGCGCTCGGCTTGCTTTCGGAAATAAAAGATTTATTTATAAACGTTCCCGCGCGAGAGCGACGACTGACGCGCGTTATATACGCTCGCGGACCGATCGAGGAGAGAAAGAGAGAGAGAGCGAGAGAGAAGCGTCCGATGTTTTCGCGCGGTCCGTACGTACACGAGCGCGCACACCTCGCTGGGCTGCTGCCTCTTTTCGCGGTAAATATAGATTCATCGACTTTAAGCCGTAAAGAGGAACTTAACTTGAACTCTCTCTCCGGCTATCGCTCGGTCCGCAGCTTAGCTCTCTCGGGCCGCTTCGCCGGAATTCTATCCGGCCGCCCGGCGGTGAAACCGAAGGTCGTGCCGCAAATTCGTCCGATCTCGCGAATTCTGCGACGCATTACAAAAATCCTTTGTCTCTATCTTATCGCTCGGAAAGAGCATCGATCGCAATCTCCCGCGATCGGGGAGATCCGCTCGTCCTACCGTCGCCGATAACCCGAACGCGCGGCGACTTGCATAATGAGCGCTCGCGGCTTGACGAGAACAACGGTCGATTAATCAGTCGCCCCCCCCCGTCCCCCTCGCGAGATAAGAGCCTCGAAAACGGCTCCGTCGACTGCCGTCCGGCGTTCCTCTCGCGGGCGACGATCTCCGAATATCTGGACTCTCTTCCGCTCTCGAGAAATATACGTCTCCTCGACTCGCGAGAGACAATGACGCCGGCCCCGCCGCGGAGAGTTTTCCCGCTCGCCTCGCGGGCGGGCTCTCTCCCTCGATGTACCGACGCCTACGAGCTGCTGGCAAGGAGGCAAATGCTCCCTCTCTCTCGCTGCATCCGTCAATGACGCATTGCCGCGCGAATAAGAGCTCGCAATTAACGAGCGCTTAGCCGAGCTGGTTTTGGGGATAGGGGGGAGGAGAGCGCGGCTCGGTCTTGGGCGATGACGAGCGTTGGCGGACGGAGGTTCTGGGGAGGGTGGACTGGGTTTCGCGCGAGGCTGTTCTCAAGGGAATTGAGTTTTTGCTTCGAACGGCAAGGCAAACTATCTGCTTATTGGCGATGCAGTCGCGTAATTTGGGTTTGTTTAAGTAATCCGGCAGGAGCTTGCCGGGGCGGTATAAAAGAGAAGATGCGGTAATGCACGATTCGTCAAGAGAGAAGGTCAACGACCGCAAATTAATTTCGCTGTAATTAAAATTGTTGCATCGAGGAGGCCCCTCGTTGAGCTTTCCTTTCGAATTTTTCGCGAAGCTGCAAGGCAGACGCAGAAATAGTCGGAAATTTTTAAAAGCGCCAGGAAGGGTCAGGAGGAGATGGTCCAATTATTTTTTTTAAAAGTAGGCCTGCGCTAAAAATAATTAAGTTCTCTCGAGTCGAAAGAAGGTCAGTTTGGAGAAGATTTTTTTCTCATGAATGAGCCAAATAAACGGTTAGCTTTGAATGAGTCGCGACGGCGAGAGTGGCTTTTTTATTTTCTCGTTTGCGTTACAAAAACTTTCGCTCGCGGCTCTTCAAAACCTTTCGTGTGAAACAATCTTGATGAATTTCGAGCCACCGCGCGATTGAGTTTCGATCGATATTTATCGAAAGATAAATTTTTAAACATCGCCATGCAAAGCGGAGTCCGAATGAAATTTTACTTGCTTCGTGACCGCACTTTAGTAACGACGCAAGAAAGCTTTTATTTTTACTCGCGGCGTGGCCCTTAAAAATAGCCGACTCGCCATTTCGCACTAATTATGAATACATCCGTAACAGGTCTTCCACAAATCTATCGCGCGTCGCGGCTAATCTCGACCTGCGATAAGAATCCTCGGGGGCCGAAAGGCGATTTCGCCGCGTTATACTTCCGCGCGAGAACGTCGGCCCGGGTTTCGTTACCTTACACTCTCTCTCTCTCTCTCTCTCTCTCTCTCTTTCTCTCTCTCTCTCTCTCTCTCTCTCTCTCTCTCTCTCTCTCGCCTTTCGAAACGGACGAAATCCTGCGTCTTGTTTACGAAACGAGGGAGAATATAAAAAACGCGAGCAACGGACTGCTCGCCGTTGGGGGGGAGAAGGTACGTAACGTGGCAAGAGAGAGAAGGGAGAGAGGGAGAGAGAGAGAGAGAGAGAGAGAGAACCACTCCCTTCGCTTCCCGGGAAACGCGGCGAGTACCTTAATTTCGTCCGGCCGTTATTGCCTTTGTCAAACCTTTCGGTTCGACGTACGAGGCGTTCGGAAAATTTACATCTGCCTCTCGATTCGGATGCTGGGTACCTTCCGGTCGGACTTAAAACGTTTACTGCTTAAAATAGAACTTTCTTATGGTGGGACAATTTTTTTTTTTAAATCTGAGTTATTCTTAGTGAAGAAGATGCTCGGTAACTTTATCGAAAATACCGAGTTGAACTGGGTCTGACTTTCAAAGTCAATGTTAGTAGCTTTGACTAGGTGTGAATTCAATTCTCAATTAGATTTATTTCTAGCAATCAAGTACCAAGTTTTATAATTTACACTTACAAAGTTTTACACTTACTGTCCTTTTATAGTAGCGACTAATTTAGATAAAATTCGACCTTTTTAACAAATTAGTTTAAAAATTTTTACAAAAACTTATTAGAAGTTACTAGCACAGCACAGTCAAAATGCTTGAAAATTGTTGAAACCGAATTAAAAGAATTTCTGACTCCTTTAATTTTGAATTTTCGATAAAACGCCAAGAATCCTTCCAAATTTATAACTGCAGATCAAAATACGTAGGAAGCGGCTATTTCGAACCGTCTACATTTCAATTACAAAGGAAAGGTACCCGGCAACCAGACCACAGGTAGAAGCAGGAATCGTGTCACGGGTGTATTGCCCCGAATGGGGATTCGCGTTAACGCGACTGAATTAGAAATTGGGGATTAGGCGCTGCTTTGATATTAATTTCGCATGACGTAATTTTTCCGCCGCGTTACAATAGATGCTACGTGCTGATTTTTAATTAGATTAATACGGTTCGAGATGTTTTTACATTTTTTTTTGACAACAATAAGATGGTGATCGATTACTTTTGACGATGATAATTTTTCTATCGGATTTCAGAAAAATTTTAACGATTTCTTCGAAGATTCTGTAATAACTTTTGAAAATCTATCATTAGAAACGTAAAAACTTTCAAATAGAATCGACACGTCAGATCAACAATAATTCCCACCAAAATTCTTTATTTTTACAAAACTTAAAATACTGCCCTGCCTCACTTTAGTAACGACAATAATTTTCACCAAAATTCTTTATTTTCACAAAACTTAAAATACTGCCCTACCTCCACTTCCCCAATCCCTCTGAAAACGACGAGAATCAATTCCAGAAATAACCAGGAAGCGGAGAACGCCTCGGTCCGTCACATAACCTCAAACAACAGGACATAAAAGTGAAGCCTCCCGAAAATTCAGTCGCGTGCAGCGACGACTCCCGCGGATGCGCCAATAAGTAGTAAGCCACTATACTCGGAGGAGGCATCACCTGCGCGACGGCGGCGCACGCCCTAGTCGAGGATCATTCCTCCCTCCCTCTCTCTCTCTCTCTCTTTCTCTCTCCGGCGCGGAGCCGCAGCGGCTGCGACGACGCGAAAATGGCGCGCGCGCGCGCGACCGCCCGGAAAAACGAGGGATGGGCACTTCGATTTCTTCCCCCTTTTCACTCGGCTCTGCGTAGGTATACCCGATGCACGAGGATCTTGCGGAGGAGACTGATTAGATGTGGGTGACGGGGCAGGTGGAGGCAGAGCGCGCCGTGGGTCGTCTTTTCTCGTTCGGCTGCCAAGTACCGCCGAGGAGCGCGGTTGATTTTTCCGTTACTTTGATGAAAAATCGATCCGCTTTGAAAAATTCAGGACGCGGATCGGAAAGCGGGCTGGCTTTCTTGGGAGACGATTGCGGCAATCGATATTTTCCTGAAATTTTCGTAAACAGTAAAGGGACGGCGGGGATTTTTTTTTCTCACCGCGACCCTTGAACTTCTGACAGCCTCGACCGAGTTGTGCTCTCTCCCCGCTTGCCGTTTTACGGTTTATGTGCGAGATCCAAGGTGGGGAAAAATCTTCGAGCTGAGGGAAACTCGATCGAACGCACATTTGGGAAATTGAATGAAACCGTTACATTTTCTTTGTAGCGTCGCTGGACGACAAGAAAAAAAAACTTGGAAGCCCAGGCAGAGGTCACTTGCTTCATGTGGCAGTTTCAAGTGGGAATAATTAAACAAGTATGACTTAAGGGTTCGATTTTATTGATTTTTCATAATCAATAAGGTGCAAAATTCATGATTCTGAGGCTTTCACAAAAAATCTAACAAGCACTGCTTAGATGTACTTGTTGATGCCCATGCTTTTGAGCTGATGTTGCTTTGACTCTTGGCACTTACCAATAGTAAAAATATTTTTCATCAATATTCATGCATGAAATGTTGCAAAACTCTGTCTGCTGTTGCATAAAATATAAGCATAATACAAGCATTGTTTTCAGGCTCTTGAAATATTTAAAGAATTATTAGAAATGATGTTAAATTAAAACGAATAACTGCAATATTTTTTTGCTACAGACTAGTTTTTGGTTGTTTAGTTTTTTAGAGTTTTAACATAACCTCAAAAGCATTGCACAAGTATATAATACTTAAATTATTTATCAATTATTTATCAATTAACAAGCGTAAGTGAATACTGACACAATTTCACTAAATTTTTTAATAATTATTCTGATCATAATTTCTGAGAAGACTTTAATAGATAAATAAGTAAGCTGTCTGTCTATATAACAATTATTTCTACAAAGAAAAAATTTAACTCTAAAAATTTAAGTTTTTTGAAATTAAGTATCATGTTCTAAAAGTTCTCTTTAAGCAATATTTTATTTCTTTACAGGAATGCTGTTCAATGCCCATTATACTCTGATTAATTGTTGTAATATAAAAATAGACTTAAGAATATTTCACTTATTAAAATAGTTACCAAATTAAATTTATAAAATTTAGCTTATTAAAATAGTTAATAAATTAAATTTGTAAAGTATTGAAATATCTACAAAATGTAGATTAAGAAAAAAGTTAAGTATAACGATATGCTCTTTTACATGGGAATTTTTTAAACTATAAGATTTTGAGTCAAAAACTCGTTTACATATAAGAATTTAAATTTTTTTTTTGTAAATCAAATTTTATAATCATAAAGTTATGAATGACTTTAGGTATCCAGGTACAAATAGAAGCCAAAACTGAATAAATGGTGCTTATGACCATTCAAAATTTTAGTAAAATTGTGTCCATCCACCCAACAAAGAATAAAAGACATTAAGTATATCTCATCTTATGGTACTCACTGCTTATTTTCATTCCACCGAGTGGTGGGTTAGTTGGAGGCTTGTTCCCCTCGGCGAAGGAGGTGGTTCTGGGTCGGCCGCTCATTCTGATAGTTTCTCCACCACTAGCGGCCACGCCGCAGCCTCCTCCTCCTTCTCGTCTCTGTTTCCTTGCTCGGCCTCAACTTCCTTCTGCTTCTGTCCACTTGTGTGGCTACTCTCTCCACTCTCTCGCTGCCTTTGACTCTGCTATCTCGATAACACACTGAACTTTTCCTGTTGGCTGTCAAAACTACCTTCCCTTAGTCTGTGACACTCCAGAGTATACGACTGATCTACGCGCACTCTATGTATACATACATTTATGTACTCTGCTTCCTCCTTTATCACATCTCGCGCACCTTCACACTCTCCTTCAAGTGAATTAACCTCCTCAGGGCAGTTGATCTTCCAGAGATGAAGTCTTCAGCCAGCTGAAGCAATGGAAGCTCTGCTCCTCAGAAGAGACTTCTAGGCTGCACTACAGCCCTTGGGCTGTCTACTCCAGAGTGTTTGAACGCCCCTCGAGGATGACGTCGAGGTGACTTATGCTCCGGGTGACGAGGCGCCACGCGAGCGCGCTCTTTTTCGAGAGCGAAGAAGAAAGTCTTCCCCCCCGCGCACTCTCGCTCGCTCCTCCGTCGACGCTCCTTCTCTCTCACTCCGTGTCCGGGGATCGCACTTTGCGTGTCTTCGTCAGTCCTCGCAGGGGACGACGGTTGCCCGAACTGACCGCTGGTCCGAAACTTCCTGCACGGAGCAGCAGTTTAGCGAGCACACACGAACGTCTTCCTCGTTCTTCGTCACCGTCGTCGTCGTCGTAGTAGCTGCTGCTACCTCTGCTGCTGCTACCTCTGCTGCTGCTGCCGCTGCTGCTGCCTCCTCCTCTCGTAGCGCGCGACCGCTAGTCGACGTTTTCCAAATGGCGAGTACGGGCCGCGTGCGCAGGAGCCGCGCACGCGCACTTCGAGCCTGCACTGGTGGAGTGAGTCTCAATAAGAGTCCGTCTCTGTCTTTTTGACTTGGTCAGAGAGAGACAGAAATGGGCAAGAGAAACGGACGCGCGGATCCTTCCTTCTTCTCCGTCCAAAGGCGACGTAGACCGCTCGGCTATCCTGGAAAAATAGCACAAGCGTGTTCGGCTCTCTTTGCTTCTTTCATACGGGGATGATAAGGTGGAGTTCTAAGGGCTCGGGGTGGAGGCCGAGTCCTATCTTCTGCCTTTTGCGTTCTCTCGCGAAGGAAAGAGATAGAGATAGAGAGAGCAAGAGAGACAGAAGAGGGGGCTGCTGCTGGTTTATGTCCGGGAAAAGTGAGTAAAAACGCGCACCCATACGCCGACGTGCGTCTGCCCGTGCATGAGAGGGAGATGACACGGAAATATGCCGTTTCTCCACTATGAATTTCAGCTTGGCAGTGCGTATACGCGCGCACTGTAACTAGCAATCGCCGCCACCCGAGCAGAACACGTCGCAGTTGGAAAGGCTAACTCGATCCGATTCCCCGCCGGGCGGCACTCATTCTACTTACTCGGAAATTTTCCGCAAGACCGTCCTGACCGTCCGCGCGAGCAGTCGAAAGGCTCCGAATGTCAAAAGTCGAGGAGCTGACGTTAAGGCCGCTCTACAACGCAATTTCCGAAAAGGGTCAGCACCGCTGGCCCAGCAGCAGCAGCCGCCCGGGGAGTCGCGCTCGTCTCCGGGGACTTCCGACTCGTCGCAAGCTCTCTGGAATTTGCACTCGACGACGATAACTCGTCGTCTCTCTCTCTTCTGCTGCGTCCGGTTTGGGGTTATGTGCAGCAGTGGCAAAGCTCACCTAACCTCAAACCTCGGCGCGTGAAAGCTCCATCGCTAATGCGTACTACCGCTTACTTACCGTGGGCGCAGGAGGTTCGATTACTGCTTCACAGCGGAGCTCCTTAGCACAGACGAGGCACTCGCGCCCTCCTCGATACGCACACGCACTCGGGCACTGCGCCGAGCAGCAGCTCGACAGCGCTCTCTCCCCGTAGAAGACGTCCGTGGGGCTCTGCGCGCGCAAGCCTGGTAGGTGTGCGTATTACGCAGTAGACGCAGAACTCGCTCGCTCGCTGCTCGTTCGTTCGGACGAATTCGACTGTGGATAAAAGGGAGCGCGCGCGCGCCAGCGCACACAGACACACGGAGCGGAGCAAACTCTTTTTCTCCTTCTCTCGGGGCCACTCTGCTGGCAGGCCTCTTCCTCGCTCTCGCTCGGCGGTCACGTACACACGCCGCGCTGTGCTGGGCTCCGCTGCTGCTGCTACTGTGCGCGGCTCGAAAAACCTCTTTTGTGTGCGAGAGCTGCGGCGAGCGAGCGTGTGCACGCGTCGTCTGTGTGCGCGCGTGTGTGGCTGCCAGGCTCTCGCGCTCGCCGACGACTAAGCGAGAGAGAGAGAGAGAGAGTGTGTGTGGGCCTTCTCTGGGGTTCCGAGAGTCATGCGTGCGCGCGGCTGCAACCGCGCCGCGGAGGAACGGAGGCGAGCGGCGACAGAGCCGAGATAAAATCGAGAAAAGAATGATTAGAGCGCTGAATGGGAGAGGAAATTTGAGATGCGACGTGGTGCGCAATTTTGACGGCGACTCGGCGGAGTGGGGAGGCTTGATAAAATGTGTATTATATTTTATTCGGGCGAAGAACGAAGTCTATACTTGAGGAAAACGAGGCTTCGGATGCAGGTTTGAAGAAGAAAAATTCACCTGTTTTCTTTGAAAATTAGTGGTACTTTTCGCTCTTTCCTCGCAGTTGAAAATAGGATTCTGGGAAATGGTATCGATTACTTTAAAGAAATCATTTAAATTTAACTTTTTGGTTCATCAAATCGCGAAAGTGCAAGATGAAAAAAAACCGACTGTCATAAAATTTTATTTAACGAATAGTAATCACCCTGGTGGAAATCGCCCATTTTTCTTCCATTTATGAAACGCTTTTTTCCACATGTTTTAACCATTTCCTAGCCAT
>JAWWEM010010755.1:0-25477 GCA_035582935.1 Ormyrus thymus | reverse complement strand
AAAAATCTTCCCTTGTTCTAAAAGGTGTCTAATGCACAGACAGTGATAAATGGATTTGATATAACGTATCTTACTTATGATCAAAATTGTATTCTATTTTCATAAATATTTTTTATGTATTTACTGTTGTATCAAATACAATGCTTAAAAATGTCTAAATTTTCAAAAGGAACTTTTTCAAATTGTAACAACTCTTTATTTATCTTGGGAAGCTTATCAGTGCTGTAATATAAGGTTTTCTTGTGTGGCTATAGATCAACTGTTGTTTTAGATACTTTAAACTTTCCACTGACCCTCTTAGTAAGTCGAGAAAATTATATTCAAAGTTAAGAAAAAGAAAATTATATTCAAAGTTAGGAAAAAGCAGTAAGCAAGAGGTTGAAAAACTTTTTACTCATTCTAGGCATGATCTATTTATGCATTTTTACGAATGTAACAATGCATACAAAATTATATTGAATTTCTTTTAGAGTCGTAATATTATCTAAATAGATTGCCTTTGGGTAAAAAATAGACGACACTTGGCAGAAAATTTCAGTTTAATAAAGTGGAAAGGTATTTTTGCATAGTATTTACTACTTGCCAGTCTTTTATTACAACCTAAAACCTAATCCCTGAGACTTGTAAGATAACTGCACGTTATTAGATTCTCTGCATCAACTTTCATCAAATATCTTTGCCTGCTGCTTTTTTTTTAAGTTCGAGGAGCTTGTCTGACTTATATTCCGCCGAAACTTACAAAAATTATAACTTTTTCTTTGTCTTATGTGACAATGTAGCCCTAAATAAAAGAAATCCCGGCTTAATAAGAACGGCATCATTAAATTAAAAAGACAGATTTATGTTTCTCAACTTCAGTTTGACTATAAATTTATAAAAACAATATATTCGCAACATCGTATAAAAGTCAAGTTTGCTGTGTGACATCAGAATGGTGTTAGGAAAGCAAAATTAGTACTTTGACGTCATTGCGCTACGCAAACTGTAAATCATTTCCTACCACCTCGTAGTTGTAATCCAAAGCTAATGATTGCAGATTAGAGAGTAACTTTAACATCTGTATAGTTAAACTGGTGTAATTATAAAATTAATTTAGTTCTAATATACTTCGGAAAGTTTCTAATTTAATATTTAGAAACTTTTCAAAGGTTATCAGAACTATTATTATTATCATTATTCTAATGAAACAGTAGTAATAAAGGCATTTAATAAGACGTGAAGATAAATAACTACTGATAATGTCTTTAAACCACAGCTGTGAGTATATAAGCAATTGTAATCCTAACATTGTAGATGTCGCAGCTATAATTCTTATAAGCCAGCTATAAATTTCCGCCTAGCACGAGCCTTAATTTACTTATGCACTATATTAAGTAAAGTGAAAATTTCGTTCTATTTAAGTTAATTTCTCCATTAAAAACTTGGGGAGACTAACGTTCTCCGTATGCACGAGTAAAAACATGACCTATTTCATTGTGTCTTAATCCGAGAGTTGAATTATAATTGTAAACTAGTTTTCTGCATATTGTCAACTATGAATGATCGATGGAGATAAGCTCCGCTTCGTCGATGTTAGATTTGATTGACCTATCTAAAATTAAAAACCCGTTAGGATGAAGTGTCCAATCGGTTTAGCAATGTATCGATCGTCATCCTTGCAAAAGCTTTAGAGATCATCCAGGATTGCGTTTGCTTTACATTTTTGAAATTCCAGTCAGTCATAAAGATTTTATTCCGTTCCAGATTATATATGAAACTTTAGGCAAATATTTTCGTGAATTTAATATGCTTTTATCGAAAATCTTGTGCAAAAGTTTAACTTATATTTGAACTTTCTCGAGTCGGTTCTGTGAAAAAATCCTACTTCCTTTCCTCGCTAGCATCCACAGAGGAAGGCGAAACTTTACTCCGATCAAGTGGCTTACAGTCCGGACACGAGGCCGGATCTCAGCTTTTATGCAGTTTATTACCCGCAAAAGGCCGCTGCATGCGGCAGCGCAGCCTTGCAAAAAGCCTATTGTACTGCAGCCGCACGCGACAGTCGTATCTCCGTATTTTTACAATCCTCCCGCGCCGATAGACGTGCAGTCGTCTTCTATTTTACACGTTTCAGCGGTAAAAGGGAAGTAAGGGCGCTGCGCCTCTGGGCAAGAAAAGACGTTCAAGAGATTGGAGCTTTCGAGAGGGGGTCTCGAGTGGCGGGCAAGCTTTTCTTTTCGAAGGTCTCTTCTGCCTTTGAGTCCTTCCGACTCTTTATATTTGTTTTGGTTTTTGGTTTCGATGTAGCGCTAGATTTTCTCGTTACATCGACCTACATTCGCGACGGCTTTGCCTTTCAATAAAAAATGCTTGCTTTCGCGACGGAAAGAGGATAGCTATTTTGGGTTAATTAATGTGCATGCTGGATGGACGTTTGTTTACTTCAAAAGACTTCATTACAATTTAGCGTTATTTTCAATTATACGCTTTATTTATTAAAATGACGATATTTTAAATTAAAAATCTAGTAAAATAAAAAAAAATTATTATATTTATTTATCGTTATTATCAAACATTAAACTTTTCTGAGAAAAACCAACCATAGGTCAGTGGTAATTTATTTCTTAACCTTATTAAATTGATGTATAATACTTTTCAAATAAAATGCAGGTAAAATATTAGTCGAATTTTCTGTGACAATGACGAAGTACATCGCTGCTACATCGTCGGATCATGAAAGATTCAGAAGTTTAAAAGGTTTCGAATTTTTCCCAGCGAGAGCTTGCATGCAACGAGCGGGACAAAATATATTTTAAGATTTCTTCCCTCGCGCCGAGACAATAAAACTCGCATCCCCGACCCGAGATCTTGTTTTGTGTCGGCTGAACTCTCGGGGCAAAAATAAAAGTGAAAATTCTCAAGTCATGTCGAGAGCTTCATACGACCGTGCCTGCTTCAACGACGTGCACAAAAAATGCTACTTTCGGAAGAACCGCGTTGTTGCACGAAAAGTAGCATGTTAGGTAATAGCTTCACTAATTTCGTACTGACTATTTCACTTTTGTCGTAAATGAAATTATGCAAAAATAAAGTAGGCTAAAAAACATTTTTTGTTCATGGCAGAATTAAATAAACCGTGGCAAAAAAGTAAAAAACCGTTGTGTCACCTTAGTTGTGAAAATAATTTTCCATTTAAAAAAACAAGATTCTCACTACTGTTTTCCAGAAGACATTAAGCATATTTCGGCTTAGAACGTTCCACTCAGTAATATCTAATGACAAATTGTCTACACACTTCAAAGTCAATATGTAATAAAAGTTTTGAAGTACAGTTTCCGTACAGCAAGAGCTTGGTTTCGTTCGTAAAAAATGCAAGAAAAAACCATATCTAAGATCTATTAGGAAAAACATTGAAATCTAATAATAAAAGACGAAGCACAGAGTTCGCAGCTGAAAATGAAAAAGTGCGGACGCGTAGGCGGAGCGGAGTGAAAATTCTTACCAGCATGATCGGTATCTGGGTGATGTCCTGACCCTTGAGCTCGCGTATGACGGCCCAGATCGAGCGAAGCTCCTCGAAGCTCTGGCGCGAGGAGACCGAGTAGACCAGGATGAAGGCGTGGCCCTTGCTTATCGAGAGCCGCTGCATCGCGGGAAACTGATGGGACCCCGTTGTGTCCGTAATTTGAAGCGTGCATATGTTTTTGTTGCAGCTTATCACCTGGAAATGGCCGTCTTCCGGTGACTTTGCCTTCAATTTCCTTTCCCGCTCGAGGCTTCGCTTCCCCTTCGTCGCTCGATATTACTCTATTTTTCGACTCCGACGCGCGGCTTTTCCAAATCTACCCTTTCTTCGACAAAATTACAGAAATCTGCAAGAGCTTTGGCAAAGGTATCCTAATTTTAAATTCATTTACGAGCGCAAGGCAGAGTTCGTTCAATTTCTCTACCAATTGTTTAAAAACTTCTAAAAGACGATAATACTACATTTTTAAATGCTTTTAATATTCAACTTGGAATGAGTTAATACTTAATACAAATATATTAAATCAAACTATTTAACTACTTGCATCCACTTATATATAATAAACTTGTTTCATATTCCCTACACTTATTTAAAATTTTCTTTAGCAAAGCGGATACAAATGATACATGTTGCTAAAAAATGTTTAAAGAACTACAAATATTATAGAAATCTTTGATTTTTGTCAAAGCAAACGTTTAACTTATTCTTAAAATGAATATTAGTTATTGGTAAGCCCGGAAAGCTGACTAATTGAGAGGACTCGCACCGTAACGAGAACGATCGATTCGGCAGTCGCGCAGCTCAAGTTTTCGAAAGCGATTATCGTCCGTTGTAAAGAAAGGAGCGAGCACTGAATCGAGGCACGAATCTTATCGCGAACACAGCAACGGGTCCCAGCAGTCTCCCATTCGTCGTCGTGTCGCAGTCGTCGTCGGCGTCGTGCGGGCTCGGGGAGAGAGGACGCATCGTCGCGGGATCGTTCGGCATGGGGGTCGGTGGGAGGATAAGGTCGAGGAAGACCTCTTCGAGCTCATCGAGATATTCCGCTCGGTTTTCTTCCCGAAAAGCACTTGCACTGCAGTTATCATTACGAGCTTGCAAATAAAACGTAATCAGTGTATCTAGATATAGTTGTATTCAATTCTAGAGAGAAAACCAATAAACTATTCTAATTTATTTCTTTTCTTTCCGAGTCGCTCTCTTCATTGAGAACGATTTGTTTTGCTTGGTTCGTGCTATTGATAATAGAATTTTTAACGTTCAAACTTTCTTATTAACTGCAACCTCCGAGACAAAAATAGTGTATCATCATTCTTATTCAAATTCTCCATTTTTTATAAATAAATAAATAAATATTTAATACGCGTCCGCGACAATCGAATAAATTATTCTCGAAAAAGCAAACTCCTATAACGTGACTTATTAAAGTTCGAAAGAACTGATCCGCCCAGTATAGCGGCGGCGATCAAGGCGCAACGAAAGCCAAAGAGAGCAGCGAGGTGCGAGGGAGCATTTCTTAATATAGGAACAAAAGGCTTTCAGCGCGGAAGATCGACAAATTGTCTGAAAGCCCGGCAGGAGAGGAGCGCTCTTAACTTTTATTTCATTTTAATGAAATGACGATGCGCCCCGAGCCAGACGACGCCGGGAGTTAAGGAAGTTCCTGCAACTCTTATAACTCACAGGTTTGAGCGCCGCGTGTGTGTCTTTTGCTCGTTTTACTGCTGATTAATATACTGATCTACTGCTACTGAGACATGCTCTAAAATCTAATTGCTATGTAGATGCAAGCGAATTTGCCGTTCTTTTCTAAAGTAGCTTAAACTACAGTTTCTAGAACTAATGAATTTAAAAGATGGTGTAGGAATTATTTTGAAATTAAATGCAAGCTTTGACCACCTCCTGAATTGAATATTTTTGTTAAATAATAACTTTAGTAAGTGCGAAAGCGCAGCAAGATGAACAACATTCTTGAAAAAATATAATACGCTATGTTTTATGGGCACAATTTCGTTATGTCAAAGTAAATGCCGGTATATACTCCCCATCTCGAGGCTGCTATTTATCCTGTCGCTATTGCTCGAAGGGAGAATGCAACTGTCGAATAATAAAATTAGTCACTTAGAAATAGTAAGGTTCGTAGTTTCTCGTTGCATTACAATACGCCTTAAAGTAAATTAAAGTCTTTAAAGTTCAATACAGCGCTGAAAGCTTTTCCAAGGAGAATTAAAATAATACAGCTGCGTAAATCTTTTGACTCGCAGTAATTCCTAATTAAAGTGCATCCTTAGGTGAAAAAAACTTGTAAAGAAAGACGCGAGCGACAGGGTCTTTTTTATACCTGCCGTATCTTCCGAGTTTTTCTGGATCGCGCGAGTTTTCACTACTACGCAGTAACGGAAGAAAAAAAGTCCTTAATTCCCCCCCTTGTATTTTGAGAGCGTGAGAAAAAAGCCCGCATAATTAATATTAAACTCTTATTTATAAAACGTTTTCCCCTTGATGGATGGATGATCCTCGGTGAATTTTATACGTGACTGAAATACATTTGCAAGTATAAAATTTTGCGTCGTCGCTAACTTGGACGTTGGGATTTTTTTTGCGCGGCAAATAATTTAATCTGACACTGCTCAATCTAATATGTACTCAATTCCAATAGCGTGTAAACTATAGTTAATCCATTTATTATTGGAGAAATTATAAATTCTCAAGTGAATTATTATTTATTAAAATATTATGTAAATTAATTAAGCTGCAAAGCGTGGCCAAAATGAAAAACTAATAGAATGCGTACTTCGCGATTCAAAAGGCAGTTCGACAATGGTACTAAAACACACATTTGCTATTCACGTCTTCAACAATAGAGCCCACTAAGCGAGTTGGCGCAGTTTCTCGTACATTACCGAGCGCGCTAAATTCTTATGCACTCGCTTAGAAGCTTTCGAATTCGGCTCGAATTAGAAGCAGAAATAACGCGCCGCATACCTTTCCGCGCGCGCCTCGAAAATCGATCTTTCAAAAATTACTCATTCGGCTTGTGCAGCCGCGGCAAAGTAGTAAAAACTTTTTTGCTTTGTCGCTCCTCCGCAAGTTCATATACACCGACTCGGCTTTAAGCTCGGATATAGGTCGACTTACGCAGCTGCATCGGAGGGTGAAAGTGAAAAAAGGGAGACACGTTTATTTTTATTGCTAAAGGTCAAGCTTTTCACGCTCGTGTTGCAATTTTCGTCCTGGCGCCGAGAGATGAGAATAAAGAATACAGCCGAACTTTTTTCCCGCAGCTTCGATACCACTGGGCCACGAGGGAGGAACGCATTTTCAGAGAGCTGTCGGCGATTGACAGAGCATAGTTCAATCATATAAATTATGAGCTTTACAACTGAAAGTTTCTTTCAAAAATGTGAATGACTGAAGCAGGATAATAGCAGGATAGTATTTTCTATTAGTTAAGTCGATTACGATTTTCAACGAAGATATACTTTTCAGTTTATTAGATTACGGGATTCAATTTATTAAGCCAAAAATATTAATGATTTTCTATATAATTTTTTGCAAAATAAAATAAATAAAATTGTGAAAATGCTTTGAATACCTTTGCTTAACTTGTTTGCTTGAAAAAGATTTGAATCAGTTTCAGGTCACGAACATAAATAATTACGCGCATGAATAAAAAATTAAGATGATATCTATGCAATTTCTTTAGAATCGCGTATAAAATAAAATGCACCAATTTTAAATTTAATTATAAAAGCTTACATTAATTAAAAACTAGAATTTTATTCATATATCCATCATTAATCTTCATTTCTTGTCCAAAACATAATACTAATCACTTTGCGTTTCATCTTAACTTTGAAAAAATTTTTAATAGCGAGCGACAAATAGTTTTATTATGCCTAATTAAATAAACAGTTTATTTCCTGAGGAACAGTGCGAATTAGTAAATTTTCTGACGAAATAAATCTACTTTCCCTTTACGTCATTTTCAAGAATGTTGTTTGCTTATACCTACTGAAATTTATATTTAGTATTACTTACAAGTTTCTAAGTAAAGGAAAATATGACTAATCTAATACTCGGAACTTACAATAATTCTTTTCTAGCATAAATCAATAACTTACAGCAACTTTCATCGACTAATCTTTTTGATATTTTCATTAAAAACAGAAAGCTCAACAGATCTTAATCGGTAATAGCGTTAATTAGAGGCTTTCTGTAAATTACACTGGAAACAGTTCAACAGGTCCAGAGATGGAAATTAGGATGACCGGCGAAGCGAGCCGCACGTCTACGAGCGAACATACGAAAATGTTGCGCGCAGCTGGACTCGGCGCATTCGCCGTGCACGTAAAAAGCAAGGGTGGCGTATGCCTTTTTCGCCAATGCTTTTCCTTCCCGCAGTTGTTGAAGCAAAGAAGGGCAAAAATGTCGATTCCAGTTGCTGTTAGCCCGAGTGCAGGGTGTTTTGTTCTAAAAAGAGAGCACGACTTCAATTACGGTTAATTACTGTTTTGTAAACAAAGTCACACAAGTCTTTTAATCGTCGGAGCTCATGAATGGCCTGGTTAGAAAGTTTTGTGAATGTGCCTCGCAATAGCATTGAGGCGAGACGACTTATAGTTCTCCGCGAGCTTCAATTCTGCAAGATTACACCCTCGCCCTTGCTGGCGATCTAACGTTCTTAAAGATTCACGAGTCGACGACTGCGCCTCTTTCATAATGCACGCCGCCATAATCGACGTGGAATTGAAATGTGCTCTCCTTTTACATGTACCCGTTCCGCGCGAACGAACCGCTTTCTTTCTTAGAAAAATCGACCTCCGCATTTTGAATTTCTACGTTATTAGTGCTTTTAACCGAACATTATTTCAATATCAATCGGTTTTCTGTCGGCTGACGTATAGTTGCTTTGATTAAAAATTTAGAGAAGAGCAAATGCAGTGCTTATAGATTAATTATAATTACTGCACTGCGCCTTCCATAAAACGGCCTCCAATTGAGCAAGCGTTTTTCAATAATTATACGAAATTCAATTTCATTTAAATCAACGATACAACACCTAAGTGAACGATATTTTATAAAATGTATGCATTCATGCATATTCAGAATTCCGACATTGTCATTCATTATTCAGTCGAATCAAAATTCAAACTTGAAATGCTCAACATTGATATAATAATGTAAGCTTTGATTGCGCTGAAAAGAACAACAAAGGATCCAGATAAGAAAGCGGTTTTCGACATTAATTTCTAAATCTTACATTTAGAAAGGGTGTTACGAATGGACTTTACTCGTGTAGTAGGCTCCCTTGCTTAATTCTCTAGGATTTTTGAAGACTACTTGCAATAGCAGAGTAGAACGATTGAACGAATAAAGCTTGGCGGTCTTTTTCCAGTGAAGCTCACTACTAGGTTATTTAAGCGGCGCTGCCTCGAAGCTCCTTGAAGTGCGTAGGAATGGCATGTTTAACATTGGCCGCCAGCGTAAATAAGCAAGTTCTCCCAGTACACGAGGCGGCGGGGAAGAGGAAAGAGGTGTTGGAACGAGCCGAGGGTACCTGTCTGTAGGTGTCCTCGATGGTCGGGACGTAGGACTCCCGGAAGGTGCCCCTCACGAAGCGAAGGACGAGCGAGCTCTTGCCGACGCCGCCGGCCCCGAAGACGACGACCCGATAGTCATTGCTCTGTTCCGGCATCCTGACATCTGCCGTGGCTCCGCCGTTGTAGGGCCCCCTGGCGAGGCCCACCCCCTTTTCGGTAGCTAAAATCTTGGCCCGCAGCCTCTTGTCGCCGGAAAGAAGCCGGAAAGAAAGCACGTAGAGAGACGGAGAAGTAAGGAAAGAGAAGTTGGGCGTTCGTGCCTCGGCGAGCGCTTACCTGTTCCACTTGACTATCGAGCGAGGAGCATCCACGTGGCTAGGCGCGAGCCAGCCCTCGAGCCAGTTGGCCAGCCAGTGGCAGCAGCAGTAGCAGCCTCAGCAGGAGATGGGGTAAAACAAACAAATGCCCGAGCGCGAAGCGGCGCCGATATCGATCGGGGCTCCCAGCCTGGCCTGAGCCGCTGTGCTTCTCTCACCGGCAGCCGCCGAGCACCGAGTTCTCGCCGAGGCCGCTGCTTATCATCCTCCGGCTCCTGGCTCTTTCTGCAGCTGCGCGCACAGCCCTGCGAGGAACCTGTCCGTCGAGCGCTCTGCAGTCCTGCGCTGCGTGCGGAACAACTGATGCTGCACCGCTCTCCTCCCTCGGAGCTTGCGCGCGGGGCCGCGTGGTGGGGCGAGCCGACGACGTTCCTCCTCTGATTTCTGGCCTGCGTGGGTGTACGCACTCGGCTGTGTGCGTGCGCAGGACGGCCGGCCGGAAAAATCAATAGGGAGCCTGCTCCTGCCCGCCTGCCTGTCTGCCTGCCTGCCTGCCTGCCTGCCTGCCTGCCTCCCTGCCTGCTGCCCGCCTTCCTGTCTGTCTTCCTGCCTGCCTTACCTATCCAATTATGGCCGCTAATAGAGAATGCTTTTTCCTTCCTTTAAAGTCTGCCCATTTTTCGCTTCAATTTCTAATTTTACGTAGAAATTGAATACAATAAATCATTAGAATGGTTTTTATATTATACTTTTATTCCATTATTTTGGCACCGTTTCAGTAGTTCAAACTCAATACGGCACTCCAGCTATAAGATGATCTCTCTCATTCATGAATTCATAATACATACGACAAGTCAAAAAGAATTGGAACACTTGTCGTCAAAGCTAGCCGCATAATTTAAAGTCCCTCTTTGATGTGCATTGTATACATTCTGCAGTGCAACAAGTTTTTTGAAATTTGTAATTGGACACTTCGACATCGTCCTTGTTAATCTTATCTTACAACCATTCTAAATGTTCTAATAGTTCTCATTTATTAAAAGTCGCTAAAAAGAAACTTCAATGTTTGATTGAAAACTTGCAATGTTCGCGCTCTACTATTGGAAACGCTTTCAATTAATGAATTATTACAACAGATTGTTATAAACCAATAGAATATTGAAATATTAAATATTCAAATTAATTTATTTTTGACTATAAAAAAATGTTTTTAATTTCTTTAATAATTACTTTTTTATAATAAACTTAATTTTAACTACATTTGAATTACAAATAAAACTATAAAACAAAAATAGCGTTCGGAATAGTATATTATGCAACAAGTGCGTAAAATTTTACGTGATTTTGACTTACTTACGTACATCGATTATGCGTACTCGAATTAAATAAAATTTTTATTCAAACTTAAATTTAATGTTTCGTTAAAATAGTTTCTTTTTAAAATAAAATTTCAATGCGAAAAAGACTTTTTTAATTTCTAAATGTATATGAAATTATAATAAATACTTGTTATAAATTATTTTATTATTAAAAACGTACAACTTTCTGTTTATTTGTACCCTTCTCGTTAAATGTCTCACTTTAATATACTTGACTTAAAAAATGTTATCAGAATGTACCCTTCAGCAATAGTAATTCCACATTTTCAGAAAATGATGATAATATCTACGCTTGTGATTTTAATTACATGTCGTCTATTATATGTGGCAAACGGATATTTGTATAAAATAATTTCCAGGAAATATGACAATAGTTTGAATTTTTAAATCCTTTACCTCAACATTACCAATTGCTTTTTTAAATAGTTTTGTAAGAATATAATTTTTTATACCTGAATAAAACATAACTGAATAAAACATATTTTAAAATATTTAAACTTAGGTTCAATTATATAAATTACTATTAAAAATAAAGCAGAATAAATCTCTGAAGCAAAACTGTAAATATTAAATATCAAATGATTTTTTATTTTAAAGTCTAAAAAAATTATTAAACCTTACATCTATTTTACTTAATTTTAATTTACAAAAATATATATTATTTTTTTACATGAAACTTGTTTATGTCATATTATATTGATTTTTTATGATATTGTCACTTCCTTCGTTCTCTATTTGATCATACATCCACTTCCGATTATTTCTAAAAGTAGAATGAATATAGTACAGTGTAATTAAATATTTAGTCATTTATAAGAATAAATAAGTAAAATTATATAAACAAATTTAAATATTTTACCTGCATTCATGACCACATTTTGAAGAAAAACATTTTGGGCATGGAAAATGACAACCCATACAAGATTTGTGTAAGCAATCACAAAGATCTTCTCCCGTAGGAATGTAGATACCTCTTTCATCATATAAAACTGTTTTCTTATTTCCATGATGCAAGCGCCGATTTAGTTTACGTTTTTCTCTTTCACTTTGCTCAGGATCAAAATTATGCAAAAACTTTTTGGCAACATTATCAACTCCCCTTTGTTTGGAACCTCTAGTTCTCTAAAATTTTTCAATAAGAAGGTTTAATTATCATTATTCAATTCAATTATTCATTCAACAAAACTTATTAAAAGTAGTTTTCACATTTTTAAAATTAGAAACAAATATTGAATGTTGCTTAAAACATAAGTTAATGTTATCAAAACGAAAATGTAACTCAAACATTTATATGATATGAATGAATACCTTAGATGGTCCTGAATTAGAAAAGGAATCCTCCATTATATAGAAAAAAATTTGTTCATTAAGTTTTTGAATAAAAAATCCGGCCCATTTGACGCTTTCCTATACGATTCGAAACTTAACCTCATATATAAAATCTACTTCACACCTTTTTTTTCTTCCTTGAAAATGAAAATGAAAAGTAGGTAGCCGTTTCTGACGACGCTCTCCATTACAGTTACATTACTTATTTCGAAAAAACGTCAAACTTTGACTTTGATCTAAACTTTAGCTCCTATTATCGTAATATACAAATTCTGAAAAATTCTTGGTCAAGTCAGTTGTCAGTGAAATCATCATATTTCATATATTAACTTGTTACCACTTGCCCCACAACCTTGCCTACCTAGCCTACAATTTCTCCAGTGTTGTTTTATCTCTTTCCCATGTCACATGGCTACGATGAGCCATGTGTTTTTTTTTCACAAACATAACCTTGCAAACATTTTAAAAATGTGATTATTTGCTTCAGATTGAATAATATCATTTATATATTAGTCAATTTAAAAAAATTTAAATATTTTTGTGCATAGAAGAGAGTTAAGATTTAATATAAAATTTATTTGAAATGGGGAGAAAAAAAGGATTTAACTGGAAAGCTCGAAATGCCGTAAACATTGAGATCGATAATTCAGCAACAAAAAAGGTATTTTTTATTATTTATTAAGACTTAAACAATTATTTTTATCGTAAATAATTGTAATTGTATAAACACATATTTTTCTAGATTGCTCTTGATATTAGTCATCGTAAAGATGAATTTGATGATTGTAATGCATTGGTTTTACCAAATGCAAAACGAAAAACTAAAAATAAAGATAAACCAACTACAGTTAAACGTTTACTTTCAAAGAAAAAAAGGAAAGAATTAGAAAAAATTATTGACAAAAAGAGAAAGAAAAAAGAAGTAAGTTACATACTATTGCTTTATTACTACATTCTTTTTAATTTCTTATTGAGATCAATTTTACAATTTTCAGAGAGCAGTTTTAGTAGAAGAATTAGCAAAAACAAATGTTCCTGAGGAAGAATTAAAACAGTATGTATCATTAACAGCCATACAAACTAAAGGATTAAAAAGGCACTGTCAAGAGACAGAATTTGAAACACTTCTGCAAACTGAAGTATTAAACAAGGTTGATGAAGAAGATAAAGAACCAATTGTCAATTCATTGAAAGGAGCAAAAAGAAAACGATTAGCTCTATTAAGTAAAATAAAAGAACATAGTTATAAAAAAGATCCAAATACACTTGGATTTACTGTAAGCAATCATCTTAATTTTATTACATTCAAGTGTAAACATTTAATTTTTACTTTAATATTATTTACAGGATTCTAGTGAAGACGAAGACAAAGATGAAGTTGAAGATGAACTTATTATTGAAGAAGAAAATAAGGATAAAAAAGTAAATGATGCAGAAGCAAATACAGAAAAAGAAAAAAATCAACTACATTTAGAAAAAAATGAAGAAAAATCTGATGAAAAAGTAAATCTGGAAAATGAAAAGAAAGAATTAAAAACTTTAGAAACTAAAGATGTACCTAAAAAAGTAATTGAGAAAAAACCAGTAGTTTTTGTGAGCTTAGATAGAAAAAGAGAAGTTCAAGAAGCTAGATTAAAACTTCCAATTTTAGCTGAGGAGCAATTAGTGGTTGAAGCTATAAATGATAATCCTGTAGTTATAATTACTGGAGAAACTGGAAGTGGTAAGAAAATTATTTTATAAAAATTTAAATTTGAACATTTTTAATTTAAACTTCATTCACATTATACTAAAACATATCTTTCTTTTAAAAGGAAAAACAACACAAGTTCCTCAGTTCCTCTATGAAGCAGGATATGCACAACATAAAATGATTGGTATTACTGAACCTAGGAGAGTAGCTGCTATTTCTATGAGTAAAAGAGTTGCTGAAGAAATGAATTTAACTGATAAAGAAGTTTCGTATCTTATTCGATTTGAAGGAAACGTAAATCCTGACACAAAAATAAAATTTATGACAGATGGTGTTCTGTTAAAAGAAGTTCAAAATGTAAGTTTAAAAATTACAAATTGAAATTGAGTATATTTATCTATTAAACATATTTTTTAATTGTATTTTCATTTTTATCTTTAGGATTTCCTTTTGAATAAATATTCAGTTATAATTTTAGATGAAGCTCATGAACGCAGTGTATATACTGATATTTTAATAGGCCTTTTGACCCGTATTGTTGCACTTAGAACAAAAAGAAAAGAACCCCTTAAATTAATTATAATGTCAGCTACTTTAAGAGTTGAAGATTTTATAAATAATCCAAAATTGTTTAAAGTTAAACCTCCAGTTATAAATGTTGAATCTAGGCAGTTTCCTGTGACAATACACTTTAACAGGAGAACTCATGAGGATTATGTCAAAGAAGCTATTAAGAAAGTAGCCAAAATACATGCACAACTTCCAGACGGTGGAATTTTAATTTTTTTAACAGGTAAAATAAGTTATTTCTTGGAAAACATACCAGAAAGTAATGTATTGACTAACTTTTTTTTAAATAGGTCAACGAGAAGTGAATACTGTAGTCAGACGATTGCGTAAAGCGTTTCCATTTAGAAAAAAAAAGTGGAAAAAGGATTCTAAAAAAAAACCCAAAGATAAAGAAAAAATTAACGAGGATCAAGTGAAAGATGAAGACAACAGCGATCAAAACTCTGAAGATGAATTTTTCTCAAAAGGTTCTAAAAATAAAAAGAAAAAAATATCCCAACCACCTAAATTACTTCAAGTAGATTTAGATGTGTAAGATATTTTAAATAATTTAAAAATTAATTTATAATTTTTTGAGAAATCATGTAAAATATAATAAAATTTCAGCTATTCAGCTGTACCACCGGACGACGGCCAAGATGATTTAATTGACCTCGAAAATACGAGAGTCGAGGACGAGAATGAACTTGATGACAAAGATGAAGAGGTTGTTGACTTAAGTGGTGCATCGAATTTTCAACCCCTTTGGGTGCTTCCTCTTTATTCTTTGCTACCTAGTCAAGAGCAGGCTAAGGTAAGCATTTAATCCATTTTTCTTTGGTTTCTAAAAATATAATTTCATCGATATTAATTAATAAAAAAAATTGAATCTATTTGTAATAAAGTTAATGTAATTGAGTAAATAATTACATTAATTTTTGGGTACACTTAATTTTTGTCTTTGAATAAAATATGATGAAAGATTTTATATTTTGTTTAGGTGTTTGAGCCTCCACCTGAAGGTTGTCGTTTGTGCGTTGTCGCAACTAATGTGGCAGAAACATCTTTAACCATTCCAAATGTAAAATATGTCGTAGATAGCGGTAAATGTAAGACTAGGATGTATGATAAAATTACTGGTGTTACAACATTTGCAATTACTTACACAAGTCAAGCTGCTGCAAATCAAAGAGCTGGTAGAGCTGGTAGAATGGGACCTGGTCATTGTTACAGGTATGTATAAAGACACAAGTTTTTATTTTTAAATAAAATCCATTGTTTCATGTATGTTTATTATTTTAGGCTTTATTCGTCGGCAATTTTTAATGATCAATTTGAAAAGTTTAGTGAACCAGAAATTCGCAGGAAACCAGTCGATGATCTTCTTTTACAGATGAAAGTAATGAATATTGATAAAGTTGTTAACTTCCCGTTCCCTACACCACCAGGACATGAACAACTTAAAATGGCAGAAAAAAGACTCTGTTTACTCGGTGCCCTTGAACAACCAAGCAATCTGCAAAAAAAAGGTAAAATTATAATTTTTCGATGTATGAATTAAAAAAATAATACTTTCATTTAAGAAATTAAATATTTTGTAGATCAATATTGCGCACAAGTGACTGAATTAGGAAAAAGCATTTCTGCTTTCCCAGTTCTTCCTCGATACGGAAAAATGTTGGCGCTTTCACAGCAACACAACCTTATTGCATACACTGTATGCATGGTGGCAGCTTTATCTGTACAAGAGCTACTGATTGAAGCTTTTGGCGCAGATGAAAACGTAAAAAATAAGTGGGGACAGATTCGACGATTCTGGGCTGGCACTGGAAATAGTTTTCTTCTCGGTATTTTTCTTTTTTTTTTTCAACTGTATCTTAAACAATTACTGTATCTTAAACATATTGTTTTTTCATAAAATATTTTTTGATAATAACGCTAATTGTACTATTTGTCTAGGCGATCCAATGGTTTTAATTCGAGCAGTTGGAGCTGCTGAATATTCATCTTCCAAAGGTAACTTAACAAAGTTTTGCGACGAACACGGCTTGCGAGAAAAAGCCATGGTCGAAATAAGAAAATTAAGGCAACAATTGACTAACGAAATACTGTTAGGAGTTTCCGATGCAGATCTTAAAGTTGACCCAAAGTAAATATTTTTATTTAAAAACATATTTAAAAAATTGTTACTAAAAAGAATTTATGAAATTAAAATGATTTCTGTGCGTTTTAGAATGCCACCTCCTACAGATTTAGAAGCAAAATTACTACGACAAATAATTTTAGCTGGTATGGTCGATCATATCGCTCATAAACTTTCTCCAGAAGAAATTAAAGAGTATGGCGAACAAAACGACGGAAGTAAAATAAAATGGAAATATGCATATAAGTAAATTAATCTAATATCCTTTGATTTTTCAACTAAAATTGCGTATGAAAATTTGTATAAAATTTTTAATTTAATTTTTCTAGAACTTTGGAAATGGAAGATCCAGTATTTATGCATTCATCGTGTGTATTACGTAAAGCAGCTCCTGAATGGGTAGTATATCAAGAAGTTTATGAAACCAACAAAACTTACATGCGTGGTATCACTGTGATAGAACCAGAATGGCTACCTAAATTTGCACCTGCGTTGTGCTCTTTAAGAGAGCCTATGATCGAGCCACAACCACGGTAAATACTTTATTTTAAAAGGACGTTTAAACTTTTTTAAAACTTAAATCATTCATTAATATTTTATGCGTCAATTATTTTAATAAATAAATAGATATGATCCGGAAACCGGAAAAGTACTATGCAATAGAACAGGAACCTTTGGCCCTGCTGCGTGGGAATTGCCGATAATTGAATTAGAATTTCCAAAAGATGTAGAAGGAATCAAATGGTTTGCACGTTTTCTTTTGGAAGGTGCTGTTTTTCCGAAATTAAAAAAATTTGTACCATCTTTGCTATCAACACCAAGCAGTCTCAGTAAATCGTGGGCAAAGTGAGTGATAATTTGAAATTAATATCTAGTTTTCATTAAAATTATTTTGTTAAATTACAATAATTTTGCAGATTGTTACCACGTGTTGAAATAATGACCAAAACATTGTTATCTAAGGGAGTGATGTCAAAAGATAAGCTGATAGAAGTGTGGTCTGAAGACTCTAAATGTAAATGTTATACCTTATACTTTTTTAACTATAAACTTTCAATAAATTTAACGTTAAATATTTTTATTTTACAGTTTTATTGTCAGCATATCAAAAATGGTTACCTGAATCAGCTCATGCAGAAGTAATGCTGATGTGGCCTCCATTGTAAATAATTGAACTAGGACATTTTTTTGTAAATATTTTATAGGATAAAAAAAAATTTAACGAAATATATTTAGTTTCAATAATTTTTATTTCATGAAAAGCTTCATAAAAAATTGAAACAAATTCACATAATAGAATACATAAAAATCAAAAATCATTTAAATACTAGACTATTCACTGAAATAAATACTAGATATATGACTAAGCACATTGTTTTAGTCTTACAATAACTTTAACTGTAAGTCTGAATTTACTGCTGCGCGAATACAAAAGGCAGTGCTAAACAATTGTGCCAAGAATAAAGTGTAAGCAGTCTTGAAAAAAGTACCTTTAATTTTTTAAATAAATGTACTCTTTGATAGATTATTGAGAAAATCAATTACGACAGGATTATTTTATGCCAATTTACTATAATATTTCAATCATGAATTTCTCTGCCAATTTGTCTATTTTGATAATGAAAATAAGTTTCCATCGATTTTATATTACAGAGGAAGTGTACTTTATAAATAAAATTTTTGGCAATGCTTGAAAATGAATTTTTAAATTCTAATTAACATTTTGGAATTATTGAAAATGGTAATCATTGAATTATTAGATTTTACTAATTCTTAATGTTGCTTCTCGATAGAAACTAAAATTAAAATTAGATATTTTAATGACTTGACACCTAGATTGAGACCAACAAAAATATTCTTTTTGTTGAGTCAACAACAATGATTTCAGTTATACTACATTTTCATTACTTTAGTATAATCCTTTTTTAATCATTTTTAACTGGTTTTTTCTCTTTCTTTTTGATTGGATTCTTTAAACAATGGCCATAAATACCCTTTAGATCAAAAGCATCTTTTATATTATCCTAAAAAAATGTTATCATTGTGTAAAAAGAACTCTAAATGAATGATTTAATAGAATAATTATATTTTCAATACTTACCATTGAAAAGAGGAATTTAACTAATTTTCCATTACGATCAGCATATGGTCTTCTTTCTACTTCTTTACCTTCTTTGAAAAGTATTAAAGTTGGCAGTTGTTGGCTTTTGCTTGAGTCATTGATGTGATACTTCAGAGCAGCATCTGGATATCTTCCAATGTCTACTTTGCCAAACTTGAAATTTTCTAAAGCATATCTGCAAATAAATTTGTATGAATTGAAATTACAAATTTGATAACACAAATTTATGAAATATTTTTTATAACTTGTAGCTTACTTGGCTGATAATTCAGAGAAAATTGGTGCAAAATTTACACATGCAGGATTCCACGCTGTGTAAAATGCAATCAACCAACAAATTTTAGTATTATGCTGTAGTTCTTCTTGTAAGCTAGCTTCTCCTCGTAAATAAATCACATTCTCTGGACCCTGGTAAGTAGGTTCTGGGAGTACTAGACCGCACACTGCAACAATTTAAAAATATTTGCATAACAAAACTAACTTCTTTAATTTTTATGAAACTTTTAAAATACTCTATATATTTGATTAAAATCTCAATAAAAGTAAATGAATTTAATATTTCTACATTTACTTACAAAGAAAAATAATTCCATATAAAATCCCTAAATGTATGTCAGCATAGAACCAAAGAATTAAGTTTGCTACTTTTGTATACACAAAGCTTGATGATAGATAACTGATCATATTTACACTTCCAGCTTTTCTTGTCCTTAACATAATGACAATCATTAAAAAAAATAAAATTTCAGCTTCCCTCTGAAAAGTATAATTTAACAAATTACAAGAACATAATTAGACTTCATGAAATAAAAATTTGATATCTTACATCATTTAGTTCACAATCAGTCTGAGAAAATAAAAAGTGGCAAACATATGGTAATCTCTTGGAAATAATATATGATACACTAAGAAAGATGTTGATTAAATAGTAAGGTCTCATCAACTGGCGAAGATCTCTTTTCACCCACTGAAAATTTTTTAAACCTAGCATCTTGAGTTGATTAGATTTCTCCAAAAAAAGATTTTAGAAGAAATAAACTATCAAGACTTCTTCTCTTTTTCAGAAAATAATGATGAATGAAGCCTCATGCGAACAGTGATTTTGCTTCTTGTTTTTATTTATATTAACTTGCAACTCTTAGAGAATATATCTCATCACGATTTGTATATTAAGATTTTAAACTGCATCTAAAATAACAATAAATAAAACAAGTGAGTTTTTTCATTTATAATACATTTTTTTATTTAATTGAATGATTAAATGAATTAATCAACTTGCATTTTTTAATTACGTCAGCACCGATTCGAAGAACTGACAGGCAACTATTAAAATACCAAATAACACTAAATTAATTCATGTTCTCTGCTTAATATAAAACTGCAATTTGCACCACACCCACACACATTTATTTTCTTTTTGTTGTTGATTTCATTTGCTATTTGCAGTCAATTATCGGTCATCTACGTACTTCTTTTTTATCAAGTGAACTTAGTTGATATTGTTTCGCTAATAGTCGCAGTCGCTACTCCGCAGGGCTGCCAAATCAAAGCTAGTAAAATATTGACTACGAACTCGAAAATTGTTATTGTATCTTGTATCTTGTATGTTAATTGTTGCATGAAAATTGACAATGATAAGATAAAATATTTTGTAAAACATTTACTAATTAACATTATAAAATAATTTTTAAAATTCTATAGAGTCAAGTATTTAGTAATTATTAAAATAATTTAATTTAGTTATCGTGTACACTCGTCATCGTGACAATGATGTAAATAAATAGGAAGTAAAAAAACAATGCAAAAAATATGACTATGAACATCAACAACCAATACAGAAATTAATCACTGTATAATCAGCTGATCTGTAATACAGTCGATCAACTGAAATTATTGTTAAAAATATTAAATAAGTAAGATAAGTTTTTAGATAATGTTTTAATCTTTCAGAAAGTAGGTATAAAAATAAAATGTTTTTATAGAGAAAAATAAAATATTTTAATTAATTACAATATTTAAATATATTTAATTAAATATATTTAATTTAACATTCTTATTCTAAAGATTAAAATTAGGCTTAATTATACAACTACATATTTTTCTGAATTCTGAACTTATGATTCCAAATTGCTTTCTTTCACAATCACTACATTGCAAGATGACACAATAAAATTAAAAATTGCTGAATTTTTAATAAACAATCAGATCAGCATATTTATGCTTAACCACACACTTAATAAAGATTGAATTTAATTCTTTTATGTATTGCAGTGACTGAAAATATTTATCTTTTGCTGTGCAAGCACTATCAAGTTAAGTAACTGGAGTAACCAAGATAGCACTGGACAAACAGGCAGAAGAAGCATTTTACAACACAATACAAAACAATATAAAAATGAAGCATTTTCCAATAATAAGTTATATATTTATTTTAAATATATGGACTTTTTCATGTGCCTTGGGAATGGGAAAATTTATTCCTCTTGTTGTTACTACTTGGGACTTTCAAAATTCTACACAAATAGCTTGGAATACAATTTACAATGGTAAGGGAACTGCTATAGATGCAATTCAAAATGGTTGTAGCTATTGTGAAGAAACTCAATGCCGTGGAACAGTTGGATATGGTGGAAGTCCTGATGAAAATGGAGAGACAACTTTGGATGCTTTTTTAATGGATGGGTAAATTTACATTATTTTACTTGAAAAAACAATTAAATTCAAAACAAAGAATCTAATATTATTATTAATAATCTGCAGTGTAACAATGGATGTTGGAGCTGTTGGTGGACTTAGAAATGTAAAAAATGCAATTTCTGTAGCGCGGCATGTTCTTGAAAATACAGCCCACTCTTTGCTTGTCGGAGATCTTGCAACAGAATTTGCTATCAAAATGGGATTTCCAGGTGAATCCTTGGAAACTGATAAATCGTACAGCATGTGGAAGAAATGGAAACAAAACCATTGTCAACCCAATTTTTGGAAGGTAAATATATTTTTTATTAAAAATTATTATTTTCTCTTTATTATATTAGTTAATTATGTCAGTTATTTTCTCTTGCTTCAAAGACTTTAGTTTGCTTACATTTTATGTTTATCTTTTGTATCACTGGACTGCAGTGCCTGTCTTTCTAAATAAATAAATAAAAATAATTAATGTATAATTATTTTATTGTTTGTATGTATAATTGAACCGTTTATTTTGATGCTAACATTTTTATTTAAATTTTAAATTTATGAATACATTCCTATATCTTTTAAGAAATAAAATTATAAATTTTAAATTATTTTGCAGAATGTAGTTCCCAATCCATCATCTACCTGTGGTCCATATCATCCAAAAAAGAAAGCCAGGAATCTTCAAAAATACATGCATGTCAATGAAAATAACCATGACACAATTAGCATGATTGCCATTGATTTGAAAGGTCACATTGCGGCTGGTACGTCGACAAATGGTGCAAGAAATAAAATACCTGGACGCGTTGGAGACTCTCCGATTCCGGGAGCGGGCGCTTATGCTGACCAAGAAGTCGGAGCTGCTGCTGCTACTGGTGATGGAGATATCATGATGCGCTTTTCTCCAAGGTTTGAAACTATAATTTTTTACTTTCTTTTATCTAAATTAAAAATTTTAAAGTCTTAAATAAAGAAAAGTTTTTTAAATAATACTTATTATTCATAACACTTTGTTTACTATTCTAAATAAAATTTAAGTCAAAGTCGTATATAATCGTATGTAGTAATAATATTTAAGTGCAGTACGTGGATTTACATATTTTCTGCGTTTTATGTTAGCTTTTTAGCAGTCGAACTAATGCGACAAGGACAATCGCCGATTGCAGCAGCAGAAACAGCTATAAAAAGAATAGTCAAACACTACCCAAGTTTCTCCGGCGCTGTAATTGCTTTAAATAAAGAGGGGCAATTTGGAGCTGCTTGTAATGGTTTTAAAGAATTTTCACGAGGATTTCCATTCTACGCTGCTAACTTACAACTTGGAAAACCTACATTACACTACGTTCCGTGTCTCGTAAATTATTAAATATTATTAAATATATAACAATAAAAAAATTTATTTATATTTCTCAAATCGGCTACTCTGTTTTTGTACAATTTTTTTAAATATTTTCATTTAATTTTTTTTAAATAAAAACTACGTCTTTATTTACTTTTTTATTTATTCAATGAATGTTACAAATATATAATATAATTTTATTTTATGAAGACTAAAAGATAAATATTTACAATTACATATAAAAGACTTAGAATTTCTATAAATAGTTTTTATAACTTTCATAATTATTTTATATTGTAGATTATTATATCTAATCAATATTGCGATTAGATAACAAGGTTGAATTTGCAATATAAATTAAGAGTTGTCAATACAAAATCACAAAACGATAATTTCCATTTTAAAATAAAATTCATATAAGTTTTAAAAAATTAAACTTCTTATTATGGCATTTCTTAAATTATTAGAATTCTTTGTTTCATTATTATTACTTTTCAAAATTATGGACGCGTCTGTAATCGTAACGTGGAATTTTCCTACCGCTGCACAAATTGGTAAGACTAATATATTAATAGCCGTTTTCAATGATTTCTAAATTTTGGAATTTATATAATTATTTTCAATTATTACTTTTTGAGCTTGGGATACGTTTTTGGAAAACGGAAGTGCATTAGATATGATTGAAAATGGTTGTCGTTATTGTGAAAATACTCAATGCAATAAAGCTGTTGGATACGGGGCCAAACCCGATGAAGAAGGTGATACAACTCTAGATGCTCTTATAATGAATGGGTAAGATTTTAAAATTTATTAAACATTTTAATGCATAATTTCAGTGAAAAATAATTAAAATCAAAAAATAAATACATAATTTTTTAAAATAAGGGTCACTATGGATGCCGGAGCGGTAGGAGGCTTAAGAAATATAAAAAACGCGATTTCCGTAGCTCGCCGTGTTCTAGAAAATACTAAACACACCCTTATTGTTGGCGATAAAGCCACAGAATTTGCAGTAAAAATGGGCTTCAAAAAAGAATCTCTACAGACAAAAGATTCTCTTAATGACTGGAAACAGTGGAAAAGCAACAACTGCCAACCAAATTTTTGGAAGGTATTGGCTTCAAACTTTTATTACCTAAATTTTATTTTGATGATTCAGACGAAAGGAACCGGTAACTGTTTACTTTAATTAAATTTAAATAAAAAATTGTAGAAAGGAAAAAAATTGAAAAACTAATAAAAATGTTTTCTCAAAGAATAACGTGGAACCAAATCCCTTAACGAATTGCGGCCCATACCGACCGATAAACCATCGAAACGCTACCGCATCGGGCTCGTCGAAGATAGGAAAGCAGGACAATCACGATACGATCGGAATGATAGCGATCGACTGGCAGGGAAACGTCGCCGCGGGCACGTCGACTAACGGCCTCAATCACAAGATCAGCGGTCGCGTGGGCGACTCACCAATACCTGGCAGCGGAGCTTACGCCGATACAGAAGTCGGAGCCGCTGCTGCCACTGGGAATGGCGATATAATGATGCGATTCAATCCGAGGTGCCTATAATTTCCATTAGCAATTAATGCAATCTAGTTGTCCCTTTTTTATTTAACACTTTTCTTTCATTACGTTAGCTTTTATACTGTGGAATTGATGCGTCAAGGCTTATCACCATCTGAAGCAGCGCAACTTGCTATAGAAAGAATCGCCAAGCATTACCCGAAATTTTCTGGAGCAATAATTGCTCTTAATAAGGCGCACGAATTCGCAGCAGCCTGCCATGGAATGGACAATTTCCCTTACTATTCGGCAACTGAAAAGTCGAACGGACCAGTATTGCGCTTTCAAAAATGTTCTTAATAATACATTGTTCAAAATCTTACTTATTTAATTATTAAGCCAGATTAAAATATATTCAGTTTTACAATCATAATTATAATATTTGATTAACATGCCTTCTATAGAGGTAAACTCAATGCTAAGTCAACTGTGCCTAGCTCTGATAAGTCAACTGTAACAAGCTCTGATCCAAGCCCAAAGACAAGACAACAAAACTTATAATAAAAAAAAAACTTAGAAACTAAATAAATTAAACAGGTTTGTTTTTATTTCTACACTCAAACGGACAACATTAATAAAGCCTTTGCAAATTAAATAATTATAAAATGCTCCTAACTTAAAAATTAAAATTTTTTTTGTTTATAAACAATTTCTGAATTTTTCTTTTAATAGATTTTTTACTTAATCTAAGTACTTTTAATATATTTAAAAAGTCATTAATTTGCTGAAAATAATATTTTATTTATTAAAAACGTTTTAAATCTACAAAATAACTGTATTATCAAGAAAAGAAGGGGCTAATAAATGAGATAATTCAAATAATTGTATTTTATTTTTTATTTTATTTTTATTTTATTGGAAAAACGGGCTAACCACCACGTGGTTACGTACGTTTTGTATGGCGTGTCACCTGGTGGTCGTTTTTCGAAGCTTACCAGAGCTTTTAGGTGGCTGTGGCTTGGACTTTCCGGACCTGTATGTACAACCGTGGTCGGGCGCGATTCTCTATATAGTCGATGAAGTGATATTAAGAACTTGTGTTAAAATCATAGAGATAATATAGATAGAGTGGGGGACCGAGGCCTCCGGTTGACCGGCGCTTAGAAAGAGAGAGAAGATCGGGGCTACTATGTGTCTCTTTCTAGCAACGCATGCGCAGTAGGAGAGAAGGGAATATCTTCTTTTTGAATATAACTTTTCTAACAATATATTAATTATTCATTGTTTGTCACTAAATATTTAAATATTTAAAATTCTTTCATTCGCCTTCAAAAATAGTCAGTTTATTATATAACATACGTGCTCTGAACTTTAAAT
>JAWWEM010010734.1:0-25496 GCA_035582935.1 Ormyrus thymus | reverse complement strand
TTAAACAAGATTCAAGTTAATTTTGAATATTAAGAGATATTTTTATCGAAAATCATAGTTTAGCTATAAATATGCTGCTATGCGAAAAATAGCTTAGGAACAATATTGATGAGCATTATTTTCTTGATAATGAAAAGTGCGAACATCAAATTAGAAGTAAATAGTGGTACGGGTGCTGCGTCGTCTGCTTCTCAAACTCGCCTCCGCTACCGTGTCACTGGATATTTAGACGGAAAAAATGTTTAAAGCAACGAATCCCTTCCTAATAAACTGCATCACCGAGAATTTGAAAAAAATGCTCTCACCGATCAATTCAATTCCTAACAATAACACGCTTACTAATCTCTTAGCCTCCTACTTCGTCCACCAGGACGGTGCCAGCGCGGTTTCTCGAGTAGTATCGGCGCTCGTGTGTATCTGCCGTCATTATATACCAGTTTTTTAACGCGCTAAAAATAGCGCGCACTTTCGCGTTAACTGCGCGCGCGCACACGCACGCACACACACAGACGTACACGAGAGAGCGCGAAACAATTAGAGATTTCTGCATGAGTTGCGGGAATGGCCTTTTTAGAGCTCGACGATTGGATTTTCCATTTGCTCCGCTTGATGATGATACCCGGCCCAGGTGCATGCGGATTCTTTTTTTGCAGCAGCGGTAAATTGTACTTTGGGGTGGGCTTTTAACGATTGCCGTTTTTCGGACGATTTTTCAGCAGCAATGCATTTGCAGGCGAAGATTATTTATTGGAAATGTGGTGTATTTGGGCTGAAATCTGTTTCGAATTTTAGTAATGATGTTTTATTGATCCCTTATATTATAATAAAAAGTAAGTTTTGCAAAGCAAAAGATTTTATTTGTTTTTAAATGACGTTCACGTCGAACTTCAGTTTTTATTAATATTTTTATAAAGTTAAGCCGAGAGAGTATCTTTTTTCGAAGTCTCATTTTTAAACAAATTATCAGCAGCACGTAAATTTAGACGTTAGTTAATATTTCCGAAAATCTTTTAATAAAAATTGAAGTCAACGCTTCATGCCGCTATCGGGGGAGCAAGAATAGCTTTTAAAAAGAAAAAAAGTCAACTCGACACACATAGCATTCTAAAAATAGAGCTTTATTTTAGCTGATTATTAGCACAAGTAGTCAAACAAAAGTTTCCTTTATTAGAACCATATTTTTAAAATGAACAGGATTCATCGAATATTCAACTGACAACGGATTGATCCGTGACGTTCTGGGACACGACTGCCTCGGGAATAAAGTTCGTAAATGTTGTACAAGTTATGGCTGCAATATTACATGCTGAATTTTGAAAGGCACGGAAATGTCAAAAAGGCGATGAGTGCCTTTTAAAAATACGAGTTCAACGTTTTACCTTGGTTACTCACGCACGATGCTAAATATTCGAGAGTAAAAGTGGCGTCTCTCAAGGATAGAATTTTGATAAAAACTACGTTCCTTAAAGCGAAGCTTTTCATCAAAAATCATTATTATTATTTTGCTGATTAGCATGCCGTAAAGACAGGATAAGTAGAGCGACGTTTAATAAAGAAAAAAAGGATCATTATTGGCCAAGCTGCTGTATGAAAGCCAGGATAAAAACTACTTGGAGACTCTTTTTCATATCTACATTTACTCTTTAATCGGTCGACAAGTAGTTTTGATGCAATCATATTTTATTACTCATCGCTTCCATCTAAATATATCCCCAAGGCTGGCGTAAGCCCCAAAAAGCACAACAAAAGCTCACCGAACGTTACAAAAAACGACGCCGCAACAAGAGTTTCCTCCAAAGTTTCAATCGTCTCGAAATCCGCGCAAAGTCTCTCGAGAACCTCTCTCGTCTCCTCGCTCGGTCCAGCCTCCTCTTTTCCCGGCGTCTTCTTTCAGGCGGAAAGAAAGAGAGAGACCTTGGCTCCGTTTTCAAAATTGATTTAGTGGGCGCGAGACTAACCGTGAGCGATCCACGTCCGTTTCGACCTCCTTAATTCCATTGTGTGCGCTCTCGCGTGTGGATGAGACGGGGCTTCCTCCGAAATCGACTGCCTGCGTGATTTCCGAGGAATTGTGAACGAGGAGCACTGAGTGATAAGAGGAGGAACTAGTTTCGGCCGAATGACTTCATCGAGTATTTGGTTTTTCTTTTTTTTTAAATGGGTGATCAATTAAGTGAATGCGACTGGTAGATTGCGAGATTTCTTTGGCGATATTGCGTACTTATAATAAGTGCTCTTTATCGGTATAATTTTTCTTGATAATCTTTCTCGGTATCGAAAGACTGTCTAATTCATCTGTATTCTGATTGAAATGGGTTTTTTTTTTAATTTCATAAGCTCGCATGAAAAAGTTATAAATATATACATTTCGAATAGAACTAATCTTAATTATCGCGATTCTTAATCAACGCGACGACGTCTAATGACCTATTTTCATTGCTCGCCAAAGAATATCTTAACAAATTCCAGCTGGATGACCATTTCAAAAACCAAATCGATGAGTCATAAATCCAAGCTTTACTTTTCCGACGTACCGCCGACACAGAATCGCTCTCGGAGTCCCGAGGCAGAGCGCGGAAGCGACTTTCTCTTCCTCCCGGAAAAATTCGCGCGGATTCTGCGCATCGACGTTCGACCGCTGGCTTTGCCGAGATTCGGCACGTATCGCACCCCCGAGCTGGACGTCGGTCCTGATTGGGTTCGATCGCCGTGTCACCGACTGCTGCGAGTGGCTTTTCAAACGTCGTCGCGGGAGAGAACATTCCAGCGATGTATGTGCGAATTGACAATTATAGCGCTGTAATAAATAGACACGTGTAATTTAGTCGAAGGTGAAACGATGTAAACAAAGCAAAGCTTCAACGTTTACTGCTCAGTCTTTTTGAAACGCTGCAAAGCTTTTGAAAGCGATTCCGATAGTCATTGTTAATGTTACTTTAAAAGGCGGGTCGAGCGCGATTCTCTAGCCAATGAAGTGATATAAAAATTAATATAATGAAATACTATTTCTCGTATACTTGGACTTTAAAATAAAAAAATATATACATATAATTTAGAAATGTACGAAGTACATAAAATAAACGTATGCTTTTTTTCTACGAAAATAAAATTTTGTTTAGATACTCGTATGATTTGTGTATTTACTATAGCTATTTATTTACATTGTAGTAAGTCGTTTTTAGTTTATCGAGGCTTTCATTGATATAAACATTAATAGTTTAATAAAAATAATTTTTATATTAAAAATAAGTTCTTTTAATAAGTTTATTTATGATATAAAATTTACGGCATTCTATAACCTATGTATTTACAAGAAAATTTCAATTCAAACATTTTTGCAACCTTCCAAATTTTGAAATTGAACTGCTTTGCGGAAGTAAAATAATTTAATTTTTCATAATCAAATATCTTTTTATTTTGTCCACTGTCATATATATATTTTTGTTGCAGTAAAAAATGCACATTTTCAACTTTTTTAATGTAGTTTTTCATTCATATCTGCAAAACTTATCGACAAAAAGGATATACATTTCCGGTTAAAAATGAGTAAATTCCATAAAAATGAATAATTTTTTCTTAAATATTTGCTCAGCAACCTGGTCTAAGATTTGGCAAGAAGGTGTATTTTTATTTAAAGAATCATTCTTTTCAATTTTAAATAATTCCGCAGTAATTTGCGTAGCGCTCGACCCACCTTACATGTCAGATTTTACTTTTAAATGTTCGATTCCGAAAGACACTGAAAGCGGCTGCCAAGGTAACACAATTTTCAACCATTACTCATCTATATTTTCCGACAAAACGGAACTTAATCAAATGAAACCGAAAACTATCACCCCCCCCCCCCCCCCCATAAAAGTATAGCCCCTCCACAAAAAAAAAAGTAAAACAGCCGAGGCGAACGATCTCGAAAAACAATCAGCTCTCCATCGTCGGCCGCTCGGCGATCAATTGCCAGCGCGAATCCTCGAGCGAGTGCACGTTAATGACGTCAATGGAGTGCCGTTTAATAACGCGTGCGCGCGCGCGTGCCCGCCGCGGCTCCGGCTTCGAACCCCGCGCCGCGGCGAGCTTTCGCGAACGCTTCGAGCGCGCAATTCTGTTAGCGCGGGGATGTTTTCCGCCGCGGAGCCGGGTAAACTAGTTTTCCGAGTACTGACGGGGGAATGCGGAGTTCGTTAAGGGCGGTTTGTCGCAGCCGCTTTTGGGAAGTCGATGGCGATCGGAGCTACTCGCTTGTGAAAAAGCGTTTTGGGGTTGCTTTCTAATTGGATTCGGGAAGGCGACGTAAAGGGAGATTGGCGATTTGGAAATTCAATCATCAAAATTCAAATCGAACGAAAATTAGAATGCAGTAATGCACTTTTTAATGTACCCAGATTTGAAAGTTTCATTATAAACATGCAAAAACGAACGATTCAATTGAGCGATAAGAAGATTGAGTAAAGGTTTGATATTTGTATTACAGATTTTCAATGATTTCCAACATTATTAAATTGTTTACTGTTATGACTCTGAGGTTAATCTTTTTTCCGTCGAATTTCTGAAATTCTTCTTCATGCCTGTCAGTAATGTCAGAAAGCAGTAAACAAATGAAATTATAATAAGTTTATTAGTCCTTACAAAGTTAATTTAGAAAAAGCTCTAGCGTTACGATCATAATTGAAAATTATTATGCAAACATTATGTAAAATGATTATGCAAACGGTACGTAATTAATTGCGCGACGCATATTTGTACTTTATTGAATATTATAATAAAAAACATTATAGTCGACTTGACGATGCACATCAATGTATGCAAAGTTCAATTTAGCATACTTGTTCCGGTGCGCAAAGTATCTTTACTTTCGCACTGTCTAAAGAAAAAAAATAATGATATAAGAATTAAAAAGAACTTGACAATAATTATAAATGAGTGGAAAAGTAGGCTGACGAGGAATACTTATATTTGCTTATGCGTATATTTATTATTAATAAATGCGAAAAAATTATAGTTTCATTACAATTTCAACTACAGCTTTAAGTAACTTGCTAAATACAAAGAGTAATTTTGGTATAATAATGATTAAAAATATAAGAAACATTTTAAAAAACGTGTCAAGTTGTCGTATGTAACTCTTTATAACATGCATGTTTCGAGAAAGAGAAGCGAGAAGGTTGTTAAATCGGTTTTTTTTTTTCTCTATTGAGCACTTGCGGCCCTTGTTCTGCAAGTTGCGTCGCGCGTTGTTCTCATCGATATAGATATACACAAGTGTAAAGTTCAGCGTAAACTCCCAAACGTCGATCGCGCGTTAAAGCTTACAAAATAATTTATTGGGCTTATAACAATCTAATAAGCATCGCTTGCGAACCGGATTATTCATAGCCTTCTCCCAATGGAACAACTCACTCTCCTCGATTAATTATCTCATCATTCCCGGTCTTAAATTGTAACGCGATACTCGCCCGATTGATGCAAAATACGCACCTGGCCGCGAAATTGCCGGGGCTGCCAGCTCTGTCTGTACATATTTTCTCGACCGCGCGACAGACTGGAACGATCGATGCTCCGGCGTGAATCCACTGTTCGCGTCGCGAAGATGGACGCGGATGGATGCTGGTGGCCCTCTTTTCCCGGAGCGCGAGGAAAACGTACGCGACGCTGGAGCGCGCAGAGAACCGTGGGCAGGAGTCGCCGTGAATTTTTTCGCGGATGCTAATGGGCCGCGCTTTAAGATCGATGCTTTTTTTTACGCTCTACTGAAATCGTGTCGAGGCTGGCGGATTGTGCGGTGTTTGTTATTTTTTTGCGCTGTCAAAGGGCGCCCGCCGGGCCCCTCAATGCGTACAATTAGGCCGGAATGGGAGAGCAGTCAATAACCTTAATTCGATGTGCTTCCGTGTAAACAAACTTGCATCGATTGCGGAAGATAGAGCGAGTAAGTCTGCCATGTATTTCCTTCGTTACGATAAAATAATTGTTTTGGTAGCAAAATACGAGGCGAAAGCTGCAGCTTTTTTTCAACGATAAGATTTGATTGATTTCTTGGCGTTTGATAGATTGGCTCGGTTTCTCGCTAATAAAACTCCGTAAAAATCACATTGAATTTTTTACTCCAATATTTATCGAAATTCCGTCTATGAGAACGCCAGCAATTTATCGACATCATTAGACACGCGTATCTGTATAAAATAGAATTGAGATCGCTGAAATGATCAGCAAATTATCGCGTATAACTCTCGACTTGGTTTTATCGGTGCTCACAGGCGAGGAGGAAACTTAGTTGTTATGCTTCTCTCGGCGAGCAGTGCGTCGTTATAGAAGAGGTCACACCCATCGAGACGTAGTACTGCTGGGGGTCTTATTTTTTACTATCCAATGATCAAACTCCCGTCGAGTTCGTCTAATTTTTATTTTTAATTTTATATTAAACTCTTCGTAATTTGTTAAATAAGCGTATGTGTTTTAGAAATTTTAACGAGACTGTACTCGGGTCAGAAATTGTGCTCGTACATTTTCGCAGGAAGGTCTTACTTTTGAAAAGCCATTGTCTTTCCAAGTCCCAAACCATAAATTGTTTATGGCGCGTACAAGAAGAGCCCAAATCTTAATCCGGGTCATACCCGGAAAAATATTACCTGACCGTAGGACCGTCCTTTTTTCTCGTTGAAGAGCCCACCTTTCGGCAAGCTTTCGTCGAGAGCGTGCCGGCGTCGAAAAACTCGTCGCCCGCGGAGCGCATGCGCCAATTGTCTCCGTTCTCGAGAAACACGAGCCGGGGCCGCCGAAAAAGAGCGCACGAGGCTCGCGTGTTTTCCAAATCAGCTGATACGCCGAGCCGAGAGGGGAGTCGCGCTCGCGGAGTGGGGCGGAGGAGGGGAGGGAGCCGCGATAGCGACGGTCGCGTGCATGAACGAACGACGGAGCGGACTGGATTGTATATTTTCTTGGCCGGAGAGTGTTGTAGAGAATTTTTATATGATTGATGAAAAACTCTCGAGCTGAGGAGAGGATGAAAAATTGCTTGCGCCTATTTTTCAGACGCTTTGGACTCTCATTTATCAAATGTGCGAGATTGCAACGTACGATTATTGTAATGAGAAGCTTATTGGGTAAAATCAGAAAATATTCGGATTTGAATGCATATCGGCTTTGTAGATTCTAAGCTGTGGCTTTAGAAATTCATTAAAAATTTTACTCGTGATTAGAAAAAATATTAAAATTATTACCGACCTTCTGTACTGTTTTTACTTTTTATCTTAAAATAGGGTATATCGAATATCATGGTAATTATTATTTGTAGAAATACCGTAAACCGATATTATAAGTATTTGTAATTAGTGCACAATATAAATGCATTGTATAAAAACTGGGTTAAAAATAACGCAGTAATAACTGGTAACCGAACAAAAATTGAGTTTCTCGGTCACTTGAGCTCTAAAGAAAATTAGTATTTCGTTTGTAAAATTATAAATTTCAAACGTAAAATGACACTATTAGTATAAGATTAAAGTGATAAACGAGCATATGATTTTCTCTGCGACACGGTAGCTTAAATCTACTGATTCGAAGAACGCGTAAATAAATTAAAACGCATTGCCTATACCCTTAAACTTTCTCCTCTAGTAGCTTCGTAAGAAGCAAGTGAAAATATACCTGAAAAGTATGGAGGATCGTGAATGCGTAAGTCTGCTGTATTTATAAATATCCCGACAAATAATTCATATTCACGAAGATTTTCCTTGAAACAAAGATGCATAAAAAAAATTGATATCCACATGCTAGAAACAAATTCAAGTCTGCATTAATCCAATGATTTTTACTCGCATCTGGAGTACAAAATATCTCGAATCAGGTCACTGCCAGCATTTGCGCAACTTAACGATATTACATTTTCATTCGCGGCATTCTTACATTAGTCCGCGTCTAATTCGAGTGAAATAAAATGCCGAAGGAATTCGAAATACGTCGCGGATGCAATACGTTGAATTTTGAATCGCTATCAAAAAAAAAAGAAAAAAAAATGGAACGCAATCCCGTTACGTCCAAGGCCGCGACGGTACACAGAAAATGCACTCGCAACCAGAAACGACTCTCAAGACAAAGCTGTCTCGCTTTATATTTGGTCGGGAGTGAGCTGCATTATCTTTTTCAAAGCATCTGCGCCGGACGCGAGTCACACTTCTTATTTGAATGCGAGTCGTATTGCGCGAAGCTCTTGTGTTTTAGGATTTCGATTGGCGTGTATCGCTTAACAGGAGAGTATCACTTGTTTGGGTCACGGATTTTCTTCGAACTTCGGGATATGTTCTCTAATGTTAGAATATGAGGGACGTTGCGTGCGTTCGGCCTAACGCTCAATTTGTCAAAAGTTACGAGCTTCTTTAGCGAAAAGCTAAGAAAAATCGATTTTTGTTTAATCACGTATAACTTTTAATAAACATTTAGAAAGTGAGATCGAATCCTATCGATTAAAAAAAAAGAGACATCCAAATATCTTCATCTGTTAAAAAATTATAGCTAAATAAAGATTTGTAATAAAAGAAGCTAAAATTACGTCAATGAATTTTTGTGGATTTTTTTATGCTATTTTAATGGTCATTTTTTGTGGGGTCATAACTTTTGAACAAATGAAGATATTTGAATGTCTTCTTGTTTTTAATCGATAGGATTTGATCTCACCTTTCAAATGCCAGGACTTAAAATACTCTACAATTGACAGTTGAAAAGTTATATGTGATTGAACAAAAATCGAGCTTTCTTCGTTTTTCGCTAAAAGAGCTCATAACTTTTGAAAAATCGAGCGTTAGGCCGAACGGACGCGGCTTCTTTCACATTTTAACATTAGAAAACATATCCCAAAGTTTGAACAAAATCCGTGACTCAACAACTGATACTCTCCTGGTTAGTTAATTATTGAATCGAAGCTGATAATTAAGATACATATCTGTTTTGTTGCGCATCTAATCGCGAGATGGAAGATGCAAAGCTTTCAGTGCGCCTGATAACATTATAAGAAAGTAAATATGTTGATAGCACCTTGCTTTGGCACTGCTAAAAGCGAAAATATTTTCTTTTCATTTCTTTAGTCTAAAAGATCTTATGCATCACAAGAGAGCAGAAGTTTGCGCGAGACGACCCAAGAAAACAGTTTATAAGCAAGAGCGTTGAACTAAAATGTAAATGTTTTAGAAATGTAATGTACGGTAATATGCTATATTTATCGCCGCTATAGATGTCATACATAAATGCAGAGCGTTATTCATTTTGTAAAAGTATTTTATGAACCGCGCGAGTTGGGAACTTTTGAGCGACTGTAAAGTAAATCTTCTGAATGTTTGATGCTCGTTTGAATGCCTCTTTCATTATAGATAACAATATACGAGAATTTCCAGAAAGCAAATTAAATTCAATAATTTATCGGCATCTAAAATTTTCAAAGCGGACTATCGTTTCGCGTCGCAAATTGACTTTATATGGAAAAGCGCGTAGAGCGTCCGCATTTCTGCGAAAAACGTACCTGAGCCATACCAGCGACACACCGCCGCTCATCAATTACCTCGATCGAACCGGCGGCCGATCCCCTCAGCGGGCTCAGAAACCAAGCGGCGCGAGTCTGTAGCTTTCGGTGAAAAAGACAAGAAGGAAGGAAGGAAGGAAGGCGCGCGAAACCGCGCGACGTCGCGACGGCCGTACGGTAAATCCGCGCTCGAGCGCGAAGCGACAACGTCGGGCCGCCGCGCTGCTCGAGTAGGTCAACTTGGCAACGGGGCGGCTCGCTCGCTCGCGCCGCGAGGTCCTTTAAAAGCGATTAAAGAGACGCGCGCCGCCGCCGCCGCCGCCGCCTGCGCACGTGGCGCGGTCCTGCGTGCGCGCACATACGGACGCCGCGAGACGGGGAAAGTGAAACGCTCGGGAATTTCCCAGCTCGCCGGCGTGCCCCTCCCCCGCCCCTCTCTCTCTTTTCGCTCTTCCCGAATATTCGATCTTCCTTGATCTGCTGCGCTGACGAGGACGGAGTGTTGGGCGTTTGGATTTGGCGCGGAGGCATGGAGACAAAGGCTCTTGCTTATTGATAACTGAATGCTATTGCAATTTTTATGTTTTTCAGCAAACTTTCATTTATTTATGCACTGATGATTACTGCGGGAGAGGTCTTCTTGGACAAATATAAAAGATCGGTAAAATTCGATCTTGGTGGTTTCGGCGACTTTCATTGGTAGACCTAAGTACATGAACAGTTTTTACAATGATTTATTTAGACATTCCAATCTAAAAACTTATATGTATAAGAGGAAAAAGGATTCTTAATAGAACGAAAAACAATTGTTATTTAACAAATTTCGAAAGTTATCAACAATTATAACAATAACATTTATTTTTCATTCAATTTTAATTTGAAAAATTTTCAAAACCTGCAAAATTATTTCCAACTGTTTATAAAATTTGCCGGCCAATCTATAAACAACTGAATGTAACTTTACAGATTTTGAAAATTTCCCAATTTTGATATCGGTTTCTGCCCGCTGAAATTGAACAAGGAATAAAATGAGACTTTCCAAAGTAAAATCGAATGAAAAACAAAAAAGGTTAATATTTCTTACTGAATTTATTTATACTTTTGCAACATTCGAAATTTGTTAACATACAATTTTGTTTCCCTAATGTTATTTTAATTTGAAATTAAGTGCAAAAAGGCCAGGTACCTAAATATAGTACTCCAGGTACAAAAGGGAGCGTCTACGAATGTTCTTCAAGAGCACTGAGATGCTAAAGACAAAACCGAGGAAATACCCAGATTATAAAAGCCCTTCTGTAAAGCTCGAATTTATAACTGCCGTAATTTAGCAAAAGAAGATAATCTCTTTCCCCGAGCCCGGCCTTTCGAGCGTTACAGCAGATGCATAAGCCGACGAAAATGTAAGCTGGCCGAGCGTAGAAAGTACATGCGCGGAGGAAAGGAGAGAGAGAGAGAGAGAGAGGGAGGCCGAGCGCACCGAATGAAGTGTCCCGTATGCACGCGCGAAAGGAGAATCAAGTTCGTCCCGCAGGGATTCCCCACTGCCGGGTCCGAGGCAGGCCGCCGCGTGGGAAGAAGAGCGTTAAACCTGCTGGAAATAGAACGAGGAAACTGGGCTTTTCCTCTAATTTGAGCGGACGATATTTCTCTGTCCCGAGATTGTCGAATTTCCAAAAGAAGTGCATTTGGGATCGGAGCGGCAAAAATCGATTTTTAAGTATGCCCGAAGTGCTGATCGAGATGCACGTGACGAGACAAGTAAAGGTTGAGCGGCAATCCGAGTTTACAACAGTCCGCGTTTATTGGCGGGTTATTAAGGCTAATCCCTTCAATAGTATTTTAATGGTCACCGAGCAGGCCTAAAATTTTCCTGCAGCTGCTTAATTTGTTACTGAGAATTTATTGTCAAGTAAATGTTTATTTATTTTTTTGTAAAATAAATAAATATTTTTCAATTTATTGTTTAGCAGCTGAATTTAAAAAATATTAAATTGGTGTGTAACTTATAGAATTTAATTAAAATCTTTGAACGTTATCCGAGAAATAAAAGTTTAAACAAAGTTAAATTAAAAAATTAACAAGAACTTTACTCGAGAGGTAAAAATTAGTTGCAGAATTTTGTAAGGGATGAAAGATGATGTCAAATTTACTAAACGTTGAAATTTACAAAAGAAATGTCGAATACCGTTGGCGTCCAACTCACCTTAGCGTCTTTTCATCATCTTTCTAGAAAAGTACTACTTTGTCTTGAAATTTAACAGCTAAGAAAGACGCTTTTATAAGACGCGCCCTAATATGTTTTTGGTTTTTATTTTGGCGTCTTAGAATACTTAATTTGTATTATTGCTAAATTTACAAAATTCAATGCATTATTTTATCATGAAATTGAAGAGCTAAGAAAGACGCTTTTCGGGCGACGTGACACGCCCAAATATTTAATCTGCTATTTGTTGCTAAATTTACAAAATAAAAAATGTCGAATATCGTTGGCGTCCAATCCATCTTAGCGTCTTTTCATCATATTTCTAGAAAAGTATTAGTTTAGCTTGAAATTGAACAGCTAAGAAAGACGCTTTCATAAGACGCGTCCTAATATGTTTTCTTTATTTTGGCGTCTTATAATACTTAATTCGCATTATTGCTAAATTTACAATTCAAAGTATTACTTTATTACGAAATTGAAGAGCTAATAACAAAGACGTTTTTCGGACTATGCGGCGCGTCCTAATAATTAATCTGCTATTGTTGCTGAATTTCCAAAAAAAAATGTCGAATATCGTGGGGTTTAACCCAACTTAGCGTCTTTTCATCATCTTTCTAGAAAAGTATTACTTTATCTTGAAATTTAACAGCTAAAAAAGACGCTTCTATAAGATGCGTCTTCTAATATTTTTTTTTTATTTTAACATCCTAATATTTAATAAAAAAAAAAGAAAAAAAAAAACATGAAATATCGTTGGCGTCATTCCTCTTAGCGTCTCTTGTTCATCTTTCCAGAAAAATGGCGTCCTCGAAAAATGGAAAATTGACCGTAAATTCGAGAGCGTCTTGGACTGCAAGCAAGGGTAATCCTAATACACATGCGCAATAAGCAGACGCACTTTCAAATCCCAGCGTACTTGCGGCTTGAAGGTCAGCTCGGCGCAACAGGGTCTCTCCCCCCACCGCGCGGCCGGCTCTCCGCTCCCCTCCATTCGGTCGCATCGCCAGGAGTGGGACAGGCGGAGTTGATCTGGCGGACTGCTACAGTGCCGCGGAGAAATGTGTCAGTAGGCAGTCCGACCTCGCAGCGAACAGTCATCCTGCCGTTACCCGAGATTCCCTCACTGTTTCTTCAAAGTGCGACATTTGTGCGCGAGAGCTCCTACATTCGGCAGTGTCGTCGTGTCATGAACTTGGGGTGAGACGCCCAGACTCGGCACCCACCATGACCAGAATCGTCTCGAACGAAATGTCGAGCGGCCCCGCGCAAGCAAACATGGCACCGGAGAAAAAGTTCACCGACAAGACCAGCGACGAGAGCGGCTACGACGGCTCCGGCAAGCGGACCTCCGACGAGTCCGAGAAGGCACGACTGGGCACCCAGGCCGCCGTCCCAGCTTCCCCAGCGTCCCCCAGCCAGTCCGAGGAGGAGGTCAGGGAGATCATCGAAGTCGACATTCGGCAAGGTAATTTCCAACCTTATTTTAAACAAATTATTAATCATCTCGATAGTTGTAATTGGCAATGACAATGGATCAGGAAGAGATAAATTTCTTTGGCTTCTTTCGGTCCTTCTAGTAGCTATCCTCGCACACGTCGTTTTCCAAAACATCTGATCAGTCAGCATCCGCTCTCCTCCGGCTCGTCCATCGGGAGCTTAATCGATCCCAGCCAATTTTCCGTTTGATTTGCTTTTCCCGATTACGGCAGAGCATTGATTGGCTCCGCGGCGGCTTTATTGGCTCAGGCCCAGAAGCCGCTGAAAAAGCTTTCAATTAGTTTTAGCGACAAATTATTAACCTGGAAGCGGCAGCGGCCGCCTCGTAGGTTTTCCAAGTGCTGCTTCTACGCGTGACCCTCGGGGGTAAAATGATTTCGGGCGGAAAAAAAGACGCCGCGTGCCGGGAGAGAAGTGTACGTCGGGGATTTTAATCAGACGCGGCTTTCTAAATTCTCCCGACAGCTAAATAACGCCGCAAATCGAGCGAAAGAATGCCATTCCCGTTTTCCTGCGAGTCCAAGTGAAGAACTCGTCGCGGAAAAGTGTTTGTTGTTCTTCGATTGATCGTTTCGTTTGCTTATTGCCCGTTTGTTTCATTGTAGCGTTGACAAGTTGCCTCGCGGGACGGGAAAGCGAATATCGCTAAAATGAAAATCGATATTCCTCGAAACTTGCAATACAGAGGCAATTAACGCCCAATGACATTAGCCGACTTTCCACGAAATTCTTTTGTCAACGTCGCGTTTCGAGTCGGTAGTAATTTGTCCTATAGCTATTTGTTATGCTAGACGACGATTAGTCGAGCTAAAAAATACTTTCATTAATCAAGCTCGTCGGTCAAAACAGCATTGCGGAGTGCATCGTTGCGTTAAAGCGTTCCGCACTCGAGGCTCTCCTCGATTTCGGCGGCAACTCGAAAATCTTCTCGCCTCGATCGATAACCAGAAAATTTCGATTTCTCGAGAGAAAATTTTCAATTCGAATCGTTCGAGATTAAGTACAGAAAAGCTCGGCGTCCATCGAGTCGTATGTACGTCGGTGGCTCGTATTGTGCGATATCTGTAAACGTGCGGAACGATTTTTTTTCTTTTTTTTTTTTTATTTTTATCGAGCGTGACTTCGGACTATACTCGAGCAATATTGATACAGATGTTGAGGGAACAAGCCGAGTTTCAGCGAATGTGTTAAGCACAGCGTCGGTGTCTGAATTATCGCTGACCTTTTGCCCAGCGAAAAGTGCAGTTTTTTCTCTCCCTTTAATTATTTCGACGCAAGACGTTGATTTTTTTAACTGAAAAAAAAAATTAAATTTTGCAGGTGATTTCGCGACGCGCCCGTTTAAAAATCGGCGCGTACGTAAGCGACGCGGAAAATGCGAACTAACGAAGGGCCATTTTACAATGGTCACTTCCTTAGTTGCCCTTTCTCTTCAGATCTTCATTTAGATTCCCACGCTTCCCGGAGTAGATATTTAGTGTCGATTAAATGATAGCCCAAGCATGTCGCAAAAATGATAAGCCATTGTATAATTTTTGTCACCAAGGCATGAATGATTCAAATCTTTTCATGATAATGCCTGCCTGCGCCTTTTTCCGAAAAGGCTAAGCTATTTACAGATATTTCACTAACATTTGTTAAGGTAAGGTAAGATCATTGTTATTACTAACAAATTTTTCACTTTTGGCCACTGCCAATTGCTTGCAATCGTTTAACTGGTTCAAACGCTGGTGAGAAACGAAGGCAATTTCGAGCCTTTCAAACGAAAATTTTTCTATATTAATATTAGACTTTTAATTCGATCAGCGAACGAAAAAATAATCAATCATTGGTCTCGCTTCGCTTCGGAATAAAATTTGAGAAACGCGACAAAGAGCAAGGTTGAGCTTAACAAGAACGATGCCGTGAATAAATCGCGTTCGTATGTGCATAATTCGCGGTAACGCGAGAGAGCCCGCGTTAAAACGAAATCCAGGTCGACCTGTCGAATTGTCCCTCGAACCGCGCGAGAAAGCTCGATCATCCTCCGAATTGGCAATTCAGTCGGCCATCTGTCGGAACTCCGCGGCAGCCCTCCTTCCCCCCTCGAAGCTTCGATCCAGGCGAGGCTTCAAGGCCTCCTCGGCTCCCTCTAAAAATTCATCCCTCTCGCATCGGCTAGTCGAAAGAATAGGTCTCTCTCTCTCTTTTGCGCACAGAGAAAGAGAGGAGAGTCATCGCGCGGTAGCCAAGGACGAGTCTCAATGTTAGGCACGCGCCGCTAGACTCTCGGCAAGGTTCGCCGTGTGCAGTTTGCCGCGGCGGCTCTGCGCCGAGCGGTTTTTCCTCTTTCTCCCACCGCCGCGGTGCTCTTTTTTCGCTCCTCGAGTTTTCGCGGCGTAGGAGAGGGTCACACAGACGCACGCACACAACGCGTCGGCCTTGGAGCGGCTTTTTGTTTTTTTTTTTGGGGGGGGGGGGGGGGGGGGGGGGACGAGCTCGAAATACCGTATCGCGCGCGCTCAACTTTGCCCGCGAAAAGCGCCAGCGCCGCTGCGGCGCGCGTCATCTTTCCCGCCAGCTGCGCGGATAATTAGCGGGGGAACGGGGTGCATGCGTTTTTAGCGCGCAAATTGCTTTGTCGCTTTTTTTATATTTTTTTTTTTTTTTTTTCGGGAGCGCCCGCCGAGCGAAGGCTCTATATATAAAAGTTTCGCCCGAAATTCGGGTCAGCACGCGCTAATGCGAACGCAAACTTTACGCGTCGCCTGGCCCCGGAGAGCCACCGAGCCGTGCCCTCGCGGCGGCTGGTGCGCGTGTTTTCGCGCGTGTTTCCGCGATCCTTTTCTCTTTTGCTCGCCCGAGCGCTGTTTGTCTTCAAGGCAACGTTGCTTCTTCGCTGCGATCGGGGGAGTAGATGCGCTCGATTGCCGGGACGGTATCGGCGGGCATTCGTATAGGAATAAGTGAGAAATTAGCTTCCCTCGAGAGCTGCTGAATTCTGGAGAGGTGTAAATTTTTGGAGAAATTTTGGTCAAGCCCGAAGAATCCAGGAGGATTGAACGATGGATGTCTGCTTTTAATAGTGGCGGTATTTTTAATGCGATCTTTTTACGAGTGGGGTTGAGCTAGTCGTTCCAGGGAGGAAAGGCAGAGTTTATATTTCGCCTGGTTATAATTTTAGGAGCCGCTGTTCTTATAAGTGATCGTATCCAGTCGTTCTATTTTAGATTGCGTTACGACTGCGTGATTTAAAGAGTGGGCATATTTTTATCAATCATCAAGGACGTATAAAAAGCGTTAGCGACTTTTATTCCTCGCTTTGAAATTGTTAAAAGAAAAAAAAAAGGATTTAGCGTCTCCGCTTCGTGACTAATTTATAAAGTGACAGATTAAATTGGGCAGAGGAAAATTGTGTTTTAGCTTTTATTGGGTCGAAAAATTCGATTATCTTTACAATGACTCAAAATAAAGATACGGCAATGGAAGCAATTCGGAAGATGGAAGAAAAGGTTAAAAAATCGCATTAGTGTAATTGGTCTATTTTAGGGTTAATGGGGAGGAACAAAGATGGTGATCATTCTTTGCCATTTTTACCAAAGTTTGACAATTTGTTAGAAAATAAATTTAAATGCTTCAATTTCAGGTGCAATAATCCAAGTATATCGAACAGATTATTTTTCGCGATGAATTAGAAATTCCTTTAACAGTCGGCGCGCATAATCACGCCTTTGCAGCAATCATATTACAAACGAAGCTGGGTAATTGACTAATTCCGCAAAATCGCAGAAACGGACAGAAATTTCTATATCGGCAGTGAATGAAATCCGAAGGCATCCAGGGCAGCATTTCCTTCCGTTTCACCGAGCGCGCCTACGTCCCTTTTCATTCGCGACAAAAATTTCTCGCGCGGCTTTAATCACGTACTAATATCGGGGGGGCATCGCATCCGCCGGTTATCGCCGCACGTTCGATAATTCAAAAGGGTCGCGGCAAAAAATCCTCCACCCACCCGTGCTGTACGTACGCGCATACATGTACTGCGCGCACCGCCTCTTAACGCAATATTCACCGGGGGTAATTGATGGAGAAGGGAGGCGCGCATTTTCCCATCGCGTCTCCTCGTTAGCGACGCTCGACGTAATTGACCGAGAGCAGATAATTCGACGAAAGACGACGTCGCGGCGCGCGAGAAAACGCGAAGGGATCGAGAGAGAGAGAGAGAGAGAGAGAGAGAGAAAGAGAGAGAGAGAAAGAGAAAGAAAGCGGCCATTTATTTCGCGAGAATTCAAACACGTCGCGCGGCGACCTCCTCCCTTTTGCGGTCGGCTCGACGAAGGCTGCAGGCAAAAAGGAGGAGGAGGCGGAGGAGGGCAAGGAGGCACGGCGCGCAAAAAAAGAGCTAAGGGTGGAGGAAGATCGCCAAACCGCAACCGATCGATCCTGCCGTGTACGCGAACCCTCCCCCCCAACCACCCGTTCACCCTCTCCTCCCTCGTAAGCCCCGAATGGATTAGCAGGCGCTGAACGCGGATATATCCGACGGGCTCTTTGCGGCCGAATCAATTTCGCAAATACCGCAAGCCCTAATTAACGCCCGAGCGCGAGGGAGAGCGAGAATTGCGCGCGGAGCGCCCGCCGAGGGCTTTTTACTGCGGACTCGCTGATCGACGCGACAGCTGGATTATAGGGGGCGAGGTGGCCCGATTATCGGCTCGGTTTAAAAGCGCATCGCTTAGTCCTTTCCGGGGGGTTTTGCGCGGTCGGTCGCTCGGGGTTCGAGGTGTTTCGTCAGGTTTTGAAGTTCCCCGAAGCCTCGGGGGACGGCGCGAGGATTGTTTGGAATTTCGGTACTGCGATAAAAGTGCAGTGTCGAAAGTTTTGATTAAATTGATTTTCCAGTCCTGCAGGGCGGAAGCGAAGGACGGGCGAACAAAAGAGTCAACGCGCGGAAAACTTTGGATTTTGGGTATATAAATTACGTAATTCAAATCAACGAAAGCATTTGTGATTTATGGGTCGATAAAAACGTGTCGTTTTGAGAAGGATTTATGGTTTTCAAGTAAAAGGAAACTAATGAGCGGAATTATTTTTTTCGAAGGTTAAAAATTTAGATAATCTAATTCTTATTATGTTCGAGGAATAATGAACCTTATTACTGCGTTATTACTTTACCTACATATATGAGGCAGTAATTTTATGAAATTACCAAAGTTATACGGAAGAATGATTTATTATTGGTCGATACCGAGATACCGTTCTTAAATTTACATAAATAACGTTATTGCGATAGGCTCAACTTTATCTTATACCTAAAGTATCAGATAAAAAATTTAATTTTCACGAGAAAATTTAATACTGTCTACTGTTAGATAAATAATAAACAATAATTACCGAATGTTTAAAAAGATTTTTGCTTATTGACGTAGCCAATTGCTCTAGTCTTTCTTGTTTAAAGCATCGGAGAGTGCCTAAATTAACTTTCCGCTGACTATGTAAACTACTGTATAAAAGAGAATCTATGAAGACCATTTGGAAATTACAACATAACATAATAATAGAATGATTCTAATAACGCTTTTTAAAACTTGTATTTTTGCTTTCTTTTTGCATAGAATACAAATAAATTCCACACATTTTTTAATTGAACTCGAGCTGATTTTTTAAAATAAATCGATCTACGAAATTAACATTACGTCTCGCTAAAACCTCAATGCAGCCAATTTAAATTCAGACGTGCAATCGAAATAAAGCACCCATTTCTTATTGCTTTTAACGAGGATTTGAATATTAATCAAAACGTTAGAAATTTCCATAAACTTGAAACTGAAATACCTCGAAACGGGGTGACTTACACACGTGACCTACTCCCGCGCCGAGCCACTCTCGCGCACAACTAAAATCAAACCGAGAAAATAATAAAGCAGCGCGGCGCAGGCCGCCGCTTAAAATATTCCAATCCCGACGGAAGAATGCGCCGCGGCTCCGGCACGAGATTCAATTTGTTCCTAACTTATTGCGGTCGGCCGACTATTTATCCGTTCCGCTCCACTCCGCTTCCCCCGTCTCATCGGCCGATATTCCGGCGGCGTATAAAAATTCAAATGCGCGAAACGTCGATATACCGACATCTCCGCCGACCGGGGAAGGAAAAAAAAATGAAGAAATCCTCCGCCGTGGAGCGCCGCGAGAGAACGCAAGAGCTGCAACGACAACAAACAGCTGCGTCGGCGGAGGCGGCGGCGAAAATAAAGTCGCGGCTCGGTCAAGTGGTTTCGCTCTCTCTCTCTCGAGAACGCGGCTCTCGAGGATCGTACACCTACCGTTGTAATTAACACTTCATTGGAGTCGCCAGCCGCGATGTGTCTTTCAAGCTAAGCGCGCGGCGCCAAGCGCCGCCCGCACTCCGCTGCTCCTCTGCTCATCTCCGCTTCATTCTCGCTTCGGCCCTCGCAGCTCCTCTTGCTCTCCCTCGACTCGCGTGCAGACTCCTATCACAGGCCGTGGAATACGTGCATGAGCCCGAAGCCGCTCCGACGGGGCCTTTCGCGAGTGCCTCTTGTCCGACTGTTATTTCCGAGGCTCCGTTCCCTCTCGATAAGCTTCTTTTAATTCTATTCAAAAATATCCCCAGCCCCCGCCGAGCGAGACACGTGTTGATGCATATCTTACTCGGCTGGCGAGGTCCAGTCCAGAGGTTTACGTTCACTGGCGATAAGCCGAGAAGCTGCCCCGACCCCCCCGCGCCGAGGGACAAAAGGCACTCGCAAAGCCGCGGCCGAGACAGAAAAAAATCCCCGGCGCACCTGCACCGGGCTGCGCAAAGGTCCGTCCTCTCCTCTCTCTCGTCGCTGGATCAGCCGCGGGGCGCAGCGGGACGTCGCGTCGTGGCGCGGGCCGGCGTGGCACTGCTGCAGCGGCAGCCGTCGTGGGCAGGCTCGTCGCGCGGCATGACAGCAGCGGAGGGCACCGCGTGCGAGGCGGTCTGGTGCGTGTGCGCGCGCGCCTCTCTTGCTCTCTCGCCGGCTCACTACGGTCTAGCTCTCGGCTCGGCGGCGACGATCGGCCGCCGAGCGACGTTCAGCAGCAGCGCCGCCGCCGCCGCAGCCGAGCGACGCCGACGCCGGAGTACAGGCCGCTATATGCCGATGCTGAATTTTCCTAACCCCCCCCCCCCACCCACCTCCGGCCGCTCGCTGCTTCCGCAAAGAGTGCGACCGCCGGAGGTGTATGTGTACGAGCGCGGCCGAGTATTGTCTCGAGGACTCTTGCGGGGGCTCCGAGCTGGTCGAATATCTCGGGCCGGGTCGATAAGAAATTTTCGAAAGGTTTGCGGCGCGGTGAATTTTTCGCGAGGAAAGGCTACTTCGAGAAAGCGCCGGACCGGCCTGCGAGCCTGGTGTTTCTTTTATGCGGGCAGCTGCGCCCGAGAGCGAGAGAGAGAGAGCGGCATTTTGTTTTATTCGCGAGGCCGGCGGCGTGCGCGTTTTTTACTTCGAGCTCTGCTACGACTTTGTCGGCGGGCTTTACGGGGGTGGTTCGACGGTGCGGAGTTTCGTTAAAGTTTCAGCCGTTCCCGGGGTTCTGCAGGGCGATTCCGCGTCGAATCGTTGCGTTTCGGAATTGCTTTCTGGATTTGACGCGCGCGCGACGCGTATTAAACGGCATTTTCGCGCGATGCATAAATAAATTTTCAACTGCTCCTCGTGTCCGATCGAGCTTTTCATTATAATTCAAACGAGATGCGGATTGGTGTTAATGCTCCGATTTTGATTGCAGAAGTATATTGAAAAATAAAATAAATATCAATTTCTTCGTCGAGCTTCTATTGTCGGTATGCGGGCTGCTTTTTGCAATGGGTAATAAAGTATTCTTCGGAGTATCGTCAAGGTTCGCTTGGAAACTGAAGAGGCAGTAATCTTTTTCTTTTTTCCCAGGTTTGAGGTCCGTTTTTGTTCTTGTTGCAAGCCGAGTTGCGCACAAGAATTTCTGGGCGTTTTAATAGAGCGGCTAAATAATATACGGATCGCAATAATGTACGAAAATATTTCAGTCTATTGATTATTTAAACCGGAGTGCAGCTTCATAATGATAAATATTCTAAATATTTGAAACGGAAATAAACGAGCAATGCGTAGCGTAAGTATTAGGAACGTGTAAATGAAAAATTGTTTATGACTTTAAAATTAAAATTCAACTTCAGCTCGAATTTCACAAAGTAAAAGTTTATTTTGGAAAAGGTACAGTGGAATACTGCAAAGGAGCAAAGTTTCTTTAGCGCCGCGAACGCAGCGAGGAATCGTGTCGCGCGCTGCATCATAACACGCGGAGCGCCGCGTCGCCGATAAATTTGTTTTCTAAAACTAAAACTATAAATAATAGTGATTCGAAGTTTTCTAAAATTTTCTTTCGCCGCTGCGAGGGATGCAGGTCTCTCGCGAAATTTCTTCCGCTAAAATCTTTGAGACGCAGGCTGTGTTTCGTGTGCTTTGAGAATGTCTCGAAATATTTTGAAAATGTGCAGTGTTCCTTTGAGTAATGGGGGGGGGGGGGAGTTGAATCTGATGGAATATTGCTTACTTCTCTTTGAGTTCGCGAAACGTCTGCAGTCGTGCTTTCTCGGAAAAAGGCATTTTAATAAAAGACGTTCATTTAAATTTTTACGTAGGTATTGAAGCGCAAGAAAACTCGCTTGAATGAAAAACATTTTATTTTAGATTTTGATATTACATTTTTTTTTAAAGAAGTCACAAATTTTATCTGCCAGATGGTTCGATTTGTTACCTGTTCAACTGACGCAGTATATTTTTGTAAACAACTGCGATTCTTCTACATATAAATTGACTCATGTTTTTTATTTAAACTTGATTTCGCGCTCCGAACTGTGTTACAATATGTGACGCAACATCTGTACACTTTGGTTGAATTCAGAGTGTCAGTGCGATTCTATTCAATACAAAAAGCGCAACACACATTTTTTGAAAACGCGCTTTTATCTTCTTATTCCCGTTCTCAGAATGCACAACAGCAGACTTGAATTTGTAATTACCCGTTCCATATTCATGCGCGTTTTGCAGCCTTAATTTCCCATTTTGCATTCAAAAATAAAGTTCTTTGAAGCTTTTTTTAGAGAATCGCACTGCAGCAGAAAATTCGACTTTACATCGATTTCATTTACTTAGCCATCTATATTTAGCATTTCCTTTCCTATATACTTCTTAAACATTTTATTTATCTTTTCACGCTGAGCAGCGCGGCGAACGAAAGCGAGGGAGAGAGAGAGGAGAGAGAAATCTGACAAAACGTTCCTTTTTTCACTCATTTTTGTTACTCGGCTTTCACTTTTTTCCTCCCTACTCCGCGAGGCTCTTGTTTTCTTTCGCAGCGCGGAGCGCTGCTTTTTCGAGCTTTCTCTCTTCTTCGATTCCGCCTTTTTTTCCCCCTCTTCATATTCTCTCGTTTCCACGTGACTTTTCGCGCGCGCGACGCATATCCGCGAGGTATCCCCGTTGGCGAGTTATACCTTACGAAATATTGCGCTGACTGGCCGACTTAGGTTCGATTTTTAAGAGGCCAATGGATTAATCCGATTTTGAAAAGGTTGACAGTCGTCGGGAGAAGCGCTGATTGCGCGGCAGGCCTCTCTCGTTGATGCGCTGTGACGAATGGCTTGTTTACCGCTAAGACTGCTTTTGTTTTAAATTAGCGCCGCTAGACTTTTCATGATTAACGCTGGAAAAAAAGTAGCACAGTATGAAACGACAACGGGCGTCATTGTTTCATGCGAGTGTTTCAATTAATATTTACGGAATAATAATTTTTGTAAAATAATTATTTATAGGCACACGGAGAAAAATACCTTATTAAAAATTAGTATAGCCCATCGTAATCGAAGGACAAACTTGCAGTATCCTGAAAAATTACTATAACTTGTACTAAAACCTAATAGAACTCTGGTAAAAATTAATATAGTTCTATTAAATTTTAGTACATATTATTACATACATTTAATAACGTATTTTTCCCAGTGTATAGAATAAATATTAATTTTCGAAACTACAGTAAATATAAAAGCAAATATTCATAAATACAATAATAGAGATACTGATTAAATTTAACTTGCAACCTCGATCAAACTAATTTACTCAAATGAACTTGATTCGAAAAAAGACTCGAAGCTAAAAAAAAGGAAACGTATCGAAACAGTTTCCCGTCGAAAGACGAAAGCTCGCCGATTTTTTCCCGCGTTTGTTTGCATTATCCAGCAGTTCAAGGCCTGGCCGTGAAAGAAACGGCAGCTCGTGCAGGGAGAAAGACATTTAGCGCGAGCAAATATTGAGAGAGAGAGAGAGAGAGACAGAGTTCAGGTTGATCCGCGCGCCGCTCGCGCAAAAGGCCGACGGGGAAGTCGATCCCCGTTTTTTTTTTTCTTCTTCAAAGGTCGCTGCAAATGCATTGCATCATCGTGATGCGGAGGAAAAAGGAACGAGGAGAGTTTGATGAGGTGTGACTAAAGGATGACGGGGGCATCGATTCGTACGTGGCATGCTCGCGTTACGTAACTCATCCGCGCGAGGAGGGTGCAACTCTTAACGACTCTCTGCCCACTCTCGTCGCCTTCTGATTATTGGACTTTTCCCTCGATCCCGGCGGATAGGCAAATGTTGCTTTTGCACTTTAGTTTTAGTTTCCGTACCTCGTGAAGGCTTCGTTTTATTTTCGTTTTTTTTTTCCCGAGGGACAAGCAAATTGTATTCGTGCATTGAATGTTGTAATTAAAAAAATCAATACTCCGACGGATGTGCACTCGGGGAAAAGTGTTTCGGTAAATATTATACTAATTATCACCGAAACTCTCCGCTTCTCTCGACTTCATCTTTCTCTCCCGCGCTCCCTCATTACCTCATCACCCGAGAATCCTGCCCCTCGAGGCGCAAGAAAAAACGCCGGCCGCACAGCTGGGCGCTCGTCGAGATCAGCAGCTGCTAATCGCTCGGCTCGGCGGCGACGAACGACGCGCAAGAGCGTCGATCCGTCGGCGCAGCAGTCCACTCACCTCAGCGTTTTTTGGTCCATGTCGAGGGGGTGAAATCTGACGCTGGGGGGCGCGAAGGCGGCGGTCCTGCCCGAGGGGTGGCTCGGCGACGAGGCCGTCGTCGGCGTTACCCCCCTGCGGACGCAGGTCGCGCTGTCGGAGTACGTTGTCAGGAGAGGCCGATGTAGCAGCGCCGGACTGTCAGCTGCCGACGACGTCTCCGACGTCATTATCGCTGGACAAAAACAGCGTCATTGTTAAGCGACGCGAATCTGCAGACCGAAGCGCATCGTGGATGGAAGCAAAAGAACAGACAAACAAACACACCGCTTTGAGTGGGCAAAGAAATAAATTCTGCTGCGCGAATTATTGGGATGATAGAGCGGGTTGTCGTCGTCCCGACGCTGATGATCGTCGTGTGCGTGCTGCTGAGTTATTGTCGCGAGGCGAGATGTTCAATGGAATGTGGGATGCGTCGTTTTTGTCGGTGCGAAAAGTCTTTTGTTTAGCTCGAAAAACTTGCAATTCTTTTCGAAAAGTTAATGTCTTTTTTTTTTATCTGATTTTCAAGCAAACTTTACAAGGTTATTAATTTCAAACAACGTTAATGGAATGTGCAAGGTGATATATGCTTTTAATTGTGCGAAGTTATGTAAACATGCGGTGATTAGTGTATATATATATATATAGTATAGATTGAATATGGATTTATTGTGTATCAATGTTAATAAAAAAACTTACTATTTATTTGTCAGCTAGGCAAATTTATTCGATCTTTGTCGGACATTTCTTGGACAATTCAATGCTGCGTCATTGAATTGTCGAACATCTGGAAAATAGTAATATTATTTATTTATTGCACAGCTATTGTAAAATACAACTATTTTAACAGGTTTTAATACATAAAAAGACACGTACATTTTGCAAATATTACGATTCAATTGTGTACTATGAAATGTGCCTACAATACAGGTAAATTTAGTTTAAACGGTATTCTATGTATAAGTTATGGATTTTATAGGAACATACTTTCATTTCATCTACTAAACAAATAGTCCATTATTACTTGAAGAGAAAGAATAAAGTGATTACAAAAGTGATTCTCTATAATGTTAGAAAGTATAAAGGAAGACGTCTAATATGAGTTCTGTAATAAAATTATGAATTTAAGGTGGCTCCGGCGCGCTGGGCCGTATCTACAGGTGGACCTCAAGGGTGCACTGAATTTTTTACTTAAATACTGGAAAAAATTGCATTGAAAATCTTAATTATTAGTT
>JAWWEM010010583.1:0-25634 GCA_035582935.1 Ormyrus thymus | reverse complement strand
TATATATACTGATCTAACTAATCTTGCAATTTTTATTTAATAAATTAATTGAAAATAGTTTATTCAGCAAAAAAAGCTTAAATGAAAACTATGTTTTTATTAAATTAAAACTCTAAAACGGCAATTTTAGTAACTGTATTTAAATTGTCATCTCATAAAATTTCATAACGTTTTTTTGTTTATTTGTTGGTTACAGATTTGATCCTGCAACAGGTGTCGTTAAAGAAACTTCAGATTCAAATTCATCTCAGATTCAATTGTGTATTGAAACTAGTTTATGTGGAGGTTGTTTATCTATGTATTGCAAAGATTGCACTCGGGCTCAATCAGAGGCACTAAAGCAAGTTGAAAACTTATTGACAAGACTGGAATCTGCTGAAGCTCTTTTTCCTTCTTCCCAAGCTTTTTCATCGCAATATCCTTCTTACAAAAGCTCTGAGTTTACAGGGCGAGTAAAAGCAATGTGCCTTTGGTACAACATGACAAAACACCACAGACTAAAATTAATTATCTTAGGAAGGCTTTTAACATTACTTGATAAAAATAAAAAAACAGATGATAGCTCCGTGTTAGATTCTGGATTAGGGTAAGATAAAAATGTCAAAATACTAGTTTCTTTTTTAACTGACAAATAAACACTAGTTGCTTATTATTTTATTATTTTAGATCTCGTACATCAGACAATACAAGTCCTAGTGACAGCAACAATAGTAACACAAGTAATGTTTCGTTCAATTTACCATTTGGAGAATTGTCTCTCGCTCAAACGTGGAATCTATCTTCACCAGAATCGTCGTTCAATATTTCAGAAGAAAACAAGCTAGAGAGATTAGAATTTTATTTAACAGAATTTGATCGTCAAGTGTATAGGTGAAGAAACTATAATATCTGGTAAAAAATTTGTTATTACAATATCATTGTAATATAATTTCATTATTAATTTATTGTAGGAAATACATTGAAGATGTTTTGAAAACTCGAGGTCTTAGAAAAAGTTTGAACTTTCTGGAACGTTTGCATACATCAGTTTTGAGAAAAGCAAGACTGGCATTAGAAAAATCAAAACCATTGCCTGAAGAAAATACGATTTTTCAAGAAGAATATGAAGGAGATCAGGAATTAAGACGTTATGGAGCATGGAGTCCAGAGGCTAGAGATTTAAATTTACCATCTTACAGAGCAGCTTTCGTTTTTTTATCTAGAGTACCGCTTGATGTTATTCACGAATTTTTAAGAATGAGGCTTGAACAAAAGCCTGAACAACCTAGTCCACTATCGGTTCGACAATTAATGCGCGAATTACGCGAAGGATTACGGATTGCTTGTATACATAGAGAAAGATTTGAAGAACATTCTCAAACGGCTGCTGCGTGTGACGGGCCATGCACCACATTATTTGATGAAGACGTTAAAGAATTTGACAAAAGTTTAAAATCTGTATTTGATGTATATTTAGATTATTTACAGCAGTGGGTTGAAATGGTACATCATGACAGTTTTCATAAAAATTTAATTCAAGATGAATGGGATTTTGTAAAGTCAATTGCTGGAAAAATTAATAATGGTTATGAAATAGCTGGTCGCAAATTTTGGTAGAGATAATTATTTTTGATAATTCAGTTTGTTATTAAAAATATAAACATAACTTTTTTTTTATTTATTTTTAGCAAAATAGCTAGAATCATGATTAGACAGATTAATGAATTTTTTATCGAAAGACCTCGAGAATTGGGTGAAATTGGTTCAAATCGAAGTTTCGAAGAATCTTCAACAAAGTAAGAACTTTTTTGTTGTAGCTCAAATCAGGTATTTTGTCACTTTTATTTGCTTAAATTCGTTAATATTTTTATGATTTTTCGGCCTTGCAGATTTCATTTAATGTCTCTTGGACGGGAATGGCAGGCATTGTTTGACGAAGCTAAAGAAAAACTTGTGAAAAGCGTTACTCTTGCAAAATGTTTGAGGGATGACATTCAAAAATTTTCAGAGTACAAAGAAGCACTTCGAGAATCTGTTGAGTCATTGATGGTAAATATATAAGTTTTTAAATTCCTTGAATTAATGCGGCAAGATTTTTTAATATTTTGTTATCATTTATTAGATTTTAGTAACGGATTTAAAGCACAGAATAACTGAGATAATAACCGAATTTCAAAAGAACATTGATGAAATTGATGAATCAAAATCTGAAAATGATTTTAGTCCAATGAGGATTCGTGTTAGAGAGATTCTACATCATGCATATAGAATGGGGTTTGAATATTACAAAGAACTTTGCAAATTTGTAAATCCTAATGATAGGCGAGTACTGGTGAAAGATCTTGTCAATTTTGCTTTTCTATGGATGGATTTTGTAAAAAATTATTGCGAACGCGGTAGAGGACTCAGACCTCGATGGGCAAACCAAGGTCTTGAATTTTTAATGATAGTTTGCGAGCCAATGAATACTAAACATTTGTCACAAGAAGAATTTGATGAATTAAAAACTTCGATGGACCGTTGTATTTCACACGTTGTTGGCAGTGCTTCTAAAAGAGAAACTAGTTCAGATAGAGATAGTAAGTTTACGTTTATCCGCAGTTAAAGAAATTTATTGTTAATGTAATTTTAAAAAATGTTCTAATTTAAATATTAAGATTTCAGAAAATTTCCGGGATCTAGAGCAACATCGCCTCATTGCAGAAGTCGTACAGCAAGTATTAGTTCGTCGGACAATGTTCAAAATTCACCAAAACCTTTAGATACACCTTTACCAAAACAATTAAAACCAAATACTTCAACTTTTGCTGACGAAGTTGATACGGCATCCACAGACGTATCCGGAAAAAGCTTTTCCCGATGCGAAAGGATGGTTTCGGCTGTTAAAAATCTTGATTATCAAGTCGATTCGAAACTGAGGAGTAGAGCACTCATTGGGCAAGTTGTAGACAGGAAAAACGTAGACAAAATTAAAATTAAAGTAAGAAGAGTTAATTTTACATGGCAAAGAGGAATAAAAATAGGTACTTGATGAAATGATTAATAGCTTTTAGTTATTACTTTTATTTGGTTTAAACTGTGCAAAGACGGTATATTTTAGTTCAAGTTTTAAGTTTAGCTTTATGATAAATTTAATTGATAGGTCAAGGAAGATTTGGAAAAGTTTATACTGTTGTCAACAATCAGACTGGAGAACTTCTGGCTATGAAAGAAGTTCAGCTGCAACCAGGAGACTGTAGAGCCATTAAACGCGTTGCAGAGGAACTGCAAATATTTGAAGGAATTCAACATGAACATCTTGTTCGATATTATGGAGTTGAAATTCATAGGGTAAATATTATTAAAATATGTGGCGTTAATTGCTTTATAATATGCGGTTGTCAACTTTTCAGGAAGAAATGCTTATTTTTATGGAATTTTGTGCTGAAGGAACCTTGGAAAGTTTAGTGGTAGGCAGTGGAAATGGTCTTCCAGAATCTCTATTAAGAAAATATACCCATCAACTTTTACTTGCTGTCTCTGTTTTGCATGCACATGGGATTGTTCACAGGGACATTAAAAGTACGTACGTCAATTGATTAGTATCGGTGATAATAATAAATTAAGAATTATTTACTGTTTAAAAAGAGTAAGCTTTTAAAATTTTATAATGATTTATAGCTGCAAACATTTTCCTGACTGATGAAGGTAATTGCTTGAAACTTGGAGATTTTGGATCAGCGGTGCAAATTAAGGCGCATACTACAATGCCAGGTGAATTACAAGGATTTGTAGGCACACAAGGTAAGTTATTATTTGCTTTTAAATTGTGACAAGTATGCATTTGTTTAAATTAAATCTATTTTTATAGCATACATGGCTCCAGAAGTTTTTATGAAAAGTGAAAGCGGAGGACACGGAAGAGCTGCAGATATTTGGTCTATAGGTTGCTGCGTAATTGAAATGGCTAGCGGTAAACGACCATGGGCAGAGTATGATTCAAATTATCAAATTATGTTTAAGGTACATTATTTTTAAAATTATTTCTAAAACTGATTTTATCAATGGTATTAACGTGTTAAAATTAATAAAATTTAGGTGGGTATGGGAGAAAGTCCTCAGCCGCCAAAGCATTTGTCATTGGAAGGCACTGACTTTATTAACAAGTGTCTTCAACATGATCCCAGAAAACGTCCAACAGCTAGTACTTTAATGGCCCATACATTTGCACGTTCATACGAAGATGTAAATGCTGACTTGACTCTTCGTCCTTTATAAATAGTTCCTAAAAGCAGAAGACAGCTCTCTTGTACATAATTTTGTAATTAAGAAAGTAGTAGCTATTGTAAATATCTTATTTAAAGTACACGTAGCATCATTTCAATTAGAGATTACGACGTGTTGTTCATGCACATAAGAATCGTACACTTAAACATAACGCACAATTTAGCATTGGTAAAATTTATATATAGATATATTGGACTACGCTAAATTGTGCACAATTTTTTATGTGCATAAACAATGTTCAGATTACAATGCAGATTTTAATATAAATAATAATATTAGTATAAAATCTTTCATGTGATAGTATAGTTTTTTAATTGTTAATAATGCAAAATGAATTATTTATTTTTTTACAATATTATGCAATGAATTGAAATTTTAGAAAAATGTAGAATGTTAAATGGTCACTTATATGAAACAGACAGTATTTTATTAAATCTAAGATTTTATAAATTTCTTGTGTGTTTTAGAAATTTGATTTTTTAAATTTTACGTTTTAAAACGATGCGTGCAAAATGACTGTTAATTTTAATAAAAATCCTTTACTTTTAAATTTCCAAAAAAAAACTTATTTTTGTTACATTCAAATAATTAGTTCGTTTTTAGATTGTCAATTTGTTGCGTCGAAGAACACATGATAATTTTTACTATTTTTTCGCAAGATTGCAGATACATTAAAAAAATATTGTTATTGAATGTCAGTTCTATTTTTGCTTTGAGTGGTTTTAGGATTTTTCTTTTAGTGATTTTAGGAAAACGATTGTAAAATAAAATTGTATTTATTTATTTTTGGAATTCAAAACTTTCAATGAAAGGTGACATATTTCATCATCTGAAACAGCAGTAAGTTCTATTTAATAAAATAAGACATCTATTTTCATCATAACATTGCATATATCTTTAAGCTTTAAATTATCTTTAACAACAAACTGGTAGCACATTCTCTGACCTGATATGATAATGGTATTTATGTACACACAAAAACAGCGTAAACTAATCTAATTCCTTGACCTAATATACTAAAATGTATTAAAATTACAATGATTTCGTGTGTACATAGATATATGGCATTATATTCACGTACACAAAAACGTTCTTGTCTTGCAGCGTATTTAAAAAGAAAAAAAAAATTGAATTTCTCTTAAGACTTTGTAATTGTTTATGAGTAATAAACAATACGAATAGTCGTGGCAGTATAAAGTAACACATGTCATTCAAAGTAATAAGAAAAATCCAGTTTTTAGTGTATGTAACAATAATAAATTTTCAGATATATAAAAGCTGCTTTAACGTAAAATGAGGTTTTGATTTTTATCACCTATATATAATATATTAATAATAAGTAAAATCAGAATTCTACTCCTTTACAACCTTTTAACAATATCAAATGTATAGTAAATTTGTAAATTTAATAAAAAAATAAATTACTCAGACTTTAATAACAAAAAAATTATTTATACATGTTTGTGTAAAATTAAATTATCCTTACAACTCATTTTTAGCACTGTTTTCCTAACTTAAAGGAAATATATATATATAAATATATATGATAACTAGCTCATGTTTTGTATCCAATATATATATATATATATACATACATACACATACGTATGTATGCATTTGTTTATTTCTGTTACAATCAATGATTAAGCCTGAGAAAAATTATTCTTCTACTTTGAAAGCTAAAAACGTTGAAAATTTTTACATCTCAGTTTTTCTTTCAAGTTATTTTGTTAACGAACCCAATAAGGTAAGTGTTAAAAAACGCTTATATAACTTGTAAACTTGTTAAATATGAACATCTCTTTGCAAAGGTTATCGTTCATTTTACAAATAGTGTGCCTTGAAAAGACTCTTGGAAATTGTTAATTATATAACTCTAGGCTCTGCCTATTTATTTGATTTCTGCAGTAGTATGTCAGCCTGTACATATGCTACTTACATGTTGCAAGAAAAAAATCGAAAATTATGTTCAATAAGGAGTGTTTACTTGTGCATCTGCTATTGTAGAAATGGTGTCCAAAGAATTGATGCGATACGCGAATAAGGCGCTAGTAATCGTTGCCTTGATCAAATGCAACCTACGGTTTGCATAGTATATTTGATTGGATGCGCTAGAGCAAAAATGAATTTAAGTATATTGTTTTTTTGTAAAGCTTTTGCTTAACTGTAACGGTGACAATTCCTTGTGCACGAATCGATCGATCGAAATGAGAAAAGGAGTAGGACGCGTTGGTTCGTTTGTTAAATATGTAGTCGCGAGTTATTGTCTAAGGATAGAAAAATGAGAGGAGCTGTCGTGCAGAGAGCCTATTCCATGGTCAGCAGAAGATCGTCGCCCTCGAGCTTCATTCCCTGCGAGACTTGGAGACTCTTGATTTTGCCGGCCCTTGGCGCCTGCACGACCATTTCCATCTTCATGGCCGAGAGGACGATGAGGGCTGCGCCCTTTTCGACCGTGTCGCCGACCTTGACGCGGATGTCGATGACGGAGCCGGGCATCGGGGCGCCAACCTGGTTCTTGTCGGTTTTGGAAGCCTTCGGGTGGATGTGCAGCTCCTGCGCAAGAAAAAGAGATAAAGAGCGTTGAAGGGCGCACGAGGGAGCCGAAGGGGTCGCGGACTTACCTTGACTGCCTCCTTGTCCTTGATAAAGACGGAGCGCAGCTGGCCGTTCATCTCGAAGAAGACCTCGCGCTCGCCGTTGGGCGTGAGGTCCTCGGCCATGGCGAGCGTCTTGATGCCGAGGGTCTTGCCCTTCTCGATCGTCACCTCGAACTCCTCGCCGACCTTTGGCCCGGTGAGGAAGATTCTGGTGTCGAGCTTGTCGACCGGGCCGTAGGCCTCGCGGAAGCTCAGGTAATCCTCCGTGACCTCGGGGTAGAGAGCCGCGGACATGACGTCCTTCTCGGAGACGCGCGGGTGCGACTCCTGCAGCTTGGCCTTGAGCGCGCCAAAGTCGAGCGGCGGCAGGCTCTCGCCGGGCCTGCCCGTGATGCGCGGCATGTCCTTGAGCACCTTGGACCTGCGAGGGGAGGAGCGAGTGTGAGAGAGGGAGAAAGAGCGGACTCGCGCGAAGCGGCGGTGCTCACCTGAAGGGCTCGGGGAAGCCCTGGTAAGGCTCGCCGATGGCGCCCTGCAGGAACTCGACGACGGACTTGGGGAAGGAGAGCTCCTCGGCCCGCTCGAGCACCTCCTCGGACTTGAGCTTGTTCTGCACCATGAACTGGGCGAGGTCGCCGACGACCTTCGAGCTGGGCGTGACCTTGATGATGTCGCCGAGCAGGAGGTTAGCCTCGCGGTAGGCCTTCTTCACGTCCTCAAAGAACTCGCCGAGCCCGAGGGAGTAGGCCTGGAACTGGAGGTTCGTGTACTGGCCGCCGGGTATCTCGTTGAGGTAGACGTCGGCGTTGCCGGACTTCATGGTGGTGGTGCACTCGAAGGGGGCGTAGAGGGTGCGCGTCTGCTCCCAGTAGGCCGAGTACTCGGAGACGTCGCGCAGGTCGAGGCCGGTGTCGTGGGCGGTGTTCTGCAGCGAGGCGACGACGGCGCCCATCGACGGCTGGCTCGTCATCCCGGACATGCTGTCGACGGCGACGTCGACGACGTCGGCGCCGGCCTCGGCGCAGGCGAGCATCGCCGCGACGCCGGAGCCGGAGGTGTCGTGCGTGTGGATGTGGATGGGCACGTCGGGCTGCTTCTGCCGGATGGCGTCGAGCAGGAGGCGGGCGGCGCTGGGCTTGAGGAGCCCGGCCATGTCCTTGATGGAGAGGACGTGGGTGCCGGCGCGCACGAGCTCGTCGGCCAGCCGGACGTAGTAGGCGAGGTCGTACTTGGAGCGGCTGGGGTCGCCGACGTCGCCCGTGTAGGAGATGGCCGCCTCGACGACGCCGCCGGCCTTGCCCGCGGCCTCCATGCCGAGGACGAGGTTGGGCAGGTAGTTGAGGGAGTCAAAGACGCGGAAGATGTCCATGCCGCTCTGGACGGCGAGCTCGCAGAACTTGTGCACGACGTTGTCCGGGTAGTTGGTGTAGCCGACGGCGTTGGCGCCGCGCAGCAGCATCTGGAAGGGCACGTTGGGGATGATGCGGCGCATGTCCTCGAGCCGCTCCCAGGGGCACTCGTGCAGGAAGCGGAGCGCGACGTCGAAGGTCGCGCCGCCCCAGTTCTCGAGGGCGTAGAGGCCGTTGAACTTGTGGGCGACGAACGGCGAGATGAGTAGGAGGTCGCGAGAGCGGACGCGCGTCGCCAGGAGGGACTGGTGGGCGTCGCGGAAGGTCGTGTCCATGAGGAGCAGGCCCCGGTGCTGGCGGACGGCCTTGGCGAAGGCCTCGGGTCCCTTGTCGCGCAGCAGCTGTCGCAGGCCGCGCGGCGGCTCGAGCACGTCTGGAAGAGGAGGAGGAGGCGATGAGCAAAGTCGGTTCGGGGGCCGGCCGAGAGGCTCGCTTCAACGTACCTGAGGCGTCCGACTCCGAGTCCGAGGCGGCAGCGGCTAACCTAGCGTAGTCTAAAAAAACGTCGAAACGAGAGCGGATGAGAGGGGTCATGCTTTGGAGGAGAGCAGCGCCGAGACCGATGCAGGTCGACGGAGAGGTGACACGCGAGAAAGAAAGAAAGAAAGAAAGAAAGAAAGAAAGAAAGAAAGAAAGCAAGAAAGAAAGAAAGCAAGACGCTACACGAGGCTAGGAGCTGCGTACGGGCGCTTACCCATGGCGATCTGCGGGACGTGCGGCCGGATCTCGGCGGGCTTGAGGGCGGTGGCGAGCGGCGTGCTGGGCCCGTTGACGAGGACGCTGCCGATGTAGCTGAGGAGCTTCTGGGCCCGGTTCTGGCTCGGCTGGAACTCGAAGAGCTGGGGGTTCTCGTCGATGAAGTAGGTGTCGACGTTGCCGTTGAGGAACTTTTGGTTCTCGAGGACGTTGAGCAGGAAGGGGATGTTGGTCTTGACGCCGCGGACGCGGAACTCCCGCAGGGCGCGGTTCATCTTGGCGCAGGAGGACTGGAGGTCGCCGGCGTGGGCGATGACCTGCGGCAGAGGGCTCCGAGATTCAGTAGGGGCTTGGGCGCGGGGGTTCGGTTGGCTGGCTCTCTCGTACCTTGACCAGGAGCGAGTCGTAGTAGGGCGAGATGATGGCGCCGGCAAAGGCCGAGGCCCCGTCGAGCCGGATGCCCATGCCCTCGCCCGAGCGGAAGACCTCGATGCGGCCCGTGTCCGGCTGGAAGCTCTTGGCCGGGTCCTCGGTCGTCACGCGGCACTGGATGGCGAAGCCCTGCGGCACGATGCGCTCCTGCGTCATGCCGAGCTCCTTGAGCGTCATGCCCTCGGCGACGCGGATCTGCGACTGGACGAGGTCGATGCCCGTGATCTCCTCGGTGACGGTGTGCTCGACCTGGAGCCGCGCGTTCACCTCGATGAAGTAGAAGTTGCCGGTCTCGTCGACGAGGAACTCGACGGTGCCGGCGTTCGAGTAGCCGACGTGCTTCGCCAGTCGGACCGCGTGCTCCGTCATCTGGTCGCGGACGCGCCGCTCGAGCCTCGGGGCCGGCGCGATCTCGACGACCTTCTGGTGGCGGCGCTGCACCGAGCAGTCGCGCTCGTACAGGTGGACGACGTTGCCGGCCTGGTCGCCGAGCAGCTGGACCTCGATGTGCCGCGGCCGCTCGATGAACTTCTCGATGAAGAGGGCGCCGTCGCCGAAGGCGGCCGCCGCCTCGGAGTGGGCGCGCTCGAAGAGCTCGCGCACCTCCTCCATGCGCCGGACGACGCGCATGCCGCGGCCGCCGCCGCCGTACGCCGCCTTGAAGATGACGGGCAGCCCGTGCTTGCTGCAGAAGTCGAGGGCATCGGCGGAGCTGCTGACGGGGCCGTCGGTGCCGGGGACGATGGGGACGCCGGCGGCGATGGCGGCCTGCCGGGCGGCGACCTTGTCGCCCATCTGCTGGACGACGGCGGGCCGCGGCCCGATGAAGCGGATGCCGGCGCCGATGACGGCCTGGGCGAAGTCGGCGCGCTCCGAGAGGAAGCCGTAGCCGGGGTGGATGGCGTCGACGTCGTTCTCGCGGGCCACGCGGATGATCTCGGGCACGTTCAGGTAGGCCTGGACGGGCGGCAGCCCGCGGCCCACCAGGTAGCTCTCGTCCGCCTTCTGCCGGTGCATCTGCATCTTGTCCTGCTCGGAGTAGATGGCGACGGAGCGGATGCCGAGCTCGGTGCAGGCGCGGAACACGCGGATGGCGATCTCACCTGCGGAGGAGGAGGCGGAGCGGAGGGGGTTAGCAGCTCCCGGCGGCTCCTGGGGGGGTACTCACCTCGGTTGGCGACCAGGACGCTGCGGATGGGCCGGTACTCGAGCCGCTCGGTGCCCAGGCGCCGGCTCCAGAGGCGCAGGGCCGCCGGCCGACCGCCGATCATCCTCTCGGCCCTGCGGACGCAGTACATGCTGCAAGCCGGCTTCCTGCAACAGCAGCAGCGGCAGATGGGAGAGGGCCGGCCTCCTTCGGCTCTCGGCTTATGCAACCTGGACTTTGATCGTGCTCGTGTACGTCTATCTGCTCCCGGCGCGACGCTCCGCTATATATCTCGCTCGCGCAATCGCCGCCGCCTCGGGGGATGGAAGAGGCTCGGCTAATTAATCGCAGCTAGATTGATTGGACTTTGCAATTCGACTGTCTACGGCTGCCTATCGACTTTGCTACTTCTTCGTGCCGCAAGTCTTGCTCCTCTGACTCAGCACCGACTTTCTTGCGCTTTTACGAGCTATTAAACGAACTAGAGCTGGATGACTTTTCTCGGTAAACTGTTTGCTGTTTATTGTCGGTCGGAATTCGGCAGAGTCATCCTTCGCACGTGATGCATTATTTACGACTGCTCGAACGAGGAAAGACGTTGGAATAAAATAAGGCAGCGGCGAGATTACGTCCAAGCTGTGATGACCGGCCGATAACGAAAGCCCGACGATTCGCCTATTGCCCCGCGATTTCAAAACCCGCTAGACGAAAAAAAAACGTTTCAGTATGTGCATTGAGAAATTGCGTCTTTCCGCTCCGGCTTGCTTATGCATGCTAAAAACTTTCGGACTTTGGAATGAATTTTCGAGCACCTGCAGCTTGCTTGACGATATTCTAATTTTAATCAATTTAATATTTCGTCGAACGTTTAACGTGCACGATGCGACCCCCCGCAATTGTATTAGCTGCTACTCTGGTAAACCGGGTGAAAACAGCCGATTTTAATCGAATCTTTCACTCAAGTGTATACAAGTATACAGGTGCGAAAAGTGCTTTCGTTTGCGCGGGAATTTTCCTATCTCGATCAATGGTTTGTTTACCGAAACTTTGAAAGCTATTATGCCGTGTTCATCACAGCAAACGGGTCTACTTTAGTCGTTATCGGTTATTTGCACTGGCTTTACTGTGCGTTTGCAGAAGCTCGGCAAAATCTATTAGTTCAAGAAACGAGATGAGGGAAAGAAAGGGGATTGTAACGGTGAAAATAAAGCGACGAGATTTGAGCGGCTCTCGATTCGTATCGCCTGCGAACGGTTACATAATCCTCAGCTTGGCTCAAACCGAAATTTCCCAACTAGGTATACATTGACGATCCTCAACAGATATTTAGCAGCGAAAGCACTATTCGGGGATTACGAGGCTAATGTCAATGTCGCGCGCACTCATTACGGCGAATCGCGCACTCTCCTTTAGCTCGCGGCGGCAGCTTCGTCGAAATTAGCAGAAAGCAGCTACTTACGAGCGAGTATCGGCTGCTAAACGGTCGCCCTTGTCGTCCTCGTCGCGCTCCTCGGTCCCTTCTCCCTGCGGCGGAGCCTAATGGGCTCTCTGCAGCTCTTGCTCTCCGCTACTCGGCTGGCGGACGCGGGTACAAGGCGGGCTGCGCGCGCGCGCACGCACACTCGCACTCGCCACAGCAGAGAGGGAGAGAAAGAGGCGCCAGGCGAAACTGCGAGCGAGCCGACTGTCGCCAGGCCGACTACGATCGGGAGTGCGAGAGAGAGAGAGAGAGAGAGAGAGAGAGAGAGAGCGCGCGAGCGCGCGGGGGGCACCCCCGTTCGTTTCCGCGCGGCTCCGCGAGGCAGCAGCATCGTTTTGCCGGCACGCGGGCCTCGTGCGCAAGCGTCGCCTCGGCGTTCGTCGTCAATCAATTCGGGAACTGGAGGTATAGGAGGAATAAGAAGCCAGCGCGTTTCGTGAAAAAATAGCATCTTATTTGCGAAAATTCTTATTAAAAATAAGCAGGATTTTTTTCGAGCCCGTTATTGTCGAGACGGGACTCATCGCATCGTCGGCATCGTCGTCGCCGACGAGATGTCCGTGGCGTCGTCGGCACGCCACAGCTGAGTGATCGTCTTCGTCTGGGTGTGGAAATTTATGCCCTGGAAAAGAGAGAGTGTGAGGCTAGAGGGGGAGAGGACCGGTGAACCTGGCGAAGCAGCAGCGCTCATTTGCACTCACGTATTTCCCGTAAAAGTGGTTGTCGCCGAAGAAGGATCTTTTGTTGCCAGTAAAGCTAAACATGGGGAGCGGCACGGGAATGGGCACGTTGACTCCTACTTGTCCAGCCTCTATCCGGTCGGTGAAGGTTCGGGCACTGGCGCCGTTGCTCGTGAAAATAGCCGTGCCGTTGCCGTAGGGGTTGTCGTTGATGAGGTTGATGGCCTCATCGAGCGAGGAAGCCTGCAGGCAGAGGAGGACCGGCCCGAAGATCTCTTCCTTGTAGCAGGTCATGCTCGTCTACAAGCAGGCATAAGCAATCAAGAGTCAAAGTGCGGCAGTAGAGAGGGCGGTGCGTTGCGTACCTCGACGTCGGCGAGGACCGTAGGCCCGACAAAGTTGCCCCTCTCGTAGCCCGGCACCTTGATGTCCCGGCCGTCGAGCAACAGGCGGGCGCCCGCCCGGACGCCGCTCTCGACGAGCTCGCAGATGCGCCGCTTCGACTGGGGCGAGATGACGGGACCGAGGTCGGCGCCGGGTACGTGGCCGGCATTCACCTTCAGCCGGCTGGCCGCGTCGACGAGCTCCGGGATCCAGCTGCTGGCCGGGCCCACGAAGACGGCCACCGAGAGCGCCATGCAGCGCTGCCCCGCGGCGCCGAAGGCCGCGCCGACGATCTGCGAGATGGTTTTGTTCTTGTTGGCGTCTGGCAGCACGACGCAGTGATTCTTAGCTCCGTTGTTGCACTGGACGCGCTTGCCGTGGGCGCTGCTCCGCTCATAGACATGCCTGCCCTGCAAAGAGAGAGAGAGATAGATAGATAGATAGATAGATAGTGGCTGTTGCAAAGGCTTAGGGGAAGCATACCGCCTGGTCCGAGCCGACGAACGAGACGGCCCTGATGTCGGGGTGCTGGCAGATGAAGTCGACGGCCTCGTGCTGTCCGTGGATGACGTTGAGCAGGCCGGGCGGCGCGCCCGCCTCGGTCAGCAGCTCTGCCAGCATGAGCGAGGCGCCGGGCACGCGCTCCGAGGGCTTGAGGAGGGCGGTGTTGCCGCAGGCGATGCTGATGGGGAAGCTCCAGAGCGGCACCATCGCCGGGAAGTTGAACGGGCAGATGGAGGCGGTGACGCCGAGCGGCAGTCGGTACGAGATCGTGTCCATGTCGGTGCTGATGCCGCTGAGCGACTCGCCGAGCAGCAGGCTCGGGATGCCCGCGCACATGTCGATGATCTCTAAGGGCCAGAGAAATTACAGACTGGGGGGTCATGACGGGTTGTGATGACGGGAGTACCGAAACTTACGCAGCCCGCGGAGCACGTCTCCCTCGGCGTCGGCCAGGGTCTTGCCGTTCTCCCGCACGAGGTTCATGGCCAGCTCCTTCTGCCGGTAAAAGGGGGCCGCAGCCGGGCTAGTTAGTATTGCATTGCTAGGGGAGAAGGTAATAAAGCTTGCTTAAGTCCTGACCGAGTGCTCGCGAACGAGGGCCTGGTATTTGAGCATGAGGCTCTGCCTGGTGAGGACGCTGCTCTGCCGCCAGGAGCGGAAGGCCTTCTTCGAGCTCTCAAGGGCCTGCTCCATTTCGCGCGCGGTGCTCTTCGGCGTGCGGCAAATGAGCTCGTTCGTCGCCGGGTCGTGGACATCCGTGAACTCGGTGCTTTCGGACTCTGAAAGGCAGAAGAGAGATCAGCAGTCATCGGCAGTCATCAGCAGGACGTCGAGCGAGGGGCCGACTTACCGACGCACCGCCCGTCGATAAACATTTTCACGGTCGGTACCGCAGAGCTGCTGTACGACCTCGTCGAGAGCCATCTCTGAAAATAAATAAAACATTATATCGACATCTAATATCTTTATTACGATAAATGAACTGTTAAGGGTATGCCAAAGGCAACATTTACCAACCGAGCGTCCTCGTAAGAAAATCATTTATAAAAAAATAACTACTCAATAGTTTACTACAAAAATGCATGCAGTCTCTGGTTTTTATAATTACAAAAGTCTGTGATCAGTTTCAAAGGGGTATTTCAAGTTACATGCAAATGAGTGTTACAAATAATTTTTCAAAACCACGATACCTATATATCATTCTAAAGTCTTTGAAACACTCCCATTTAGACATAAGTTGAAATATCTCTTTGACATTGCGCATAGATTTTTGTAATTATAAAAGCTACGGAATGCACACGTTTTTGGAGCAAACTATTTAGTATTAATTTTTTTATAATCGATTTTCTTACGAGGACGCTCTGAATGGTTACAAACGATTCAGAGGGAGAGCGGGGCGCGCAGTGTGCACATCATCCGATTTTATTGGGAAGCTCCGCTGTTTCAACAGCTGCTCGGCTTGAAGCGATTAAGGCGCTATGTATGATTCGTATTAGATATCGGGATAAAGTGCGCGCGTGACTTTATGCAAAATTGAGCCGACTATATAGTTTTTAAGTGCTCGATTTATCCCTTATCTTTCCGACAGCACGCGTTTACGAACAGACTTGCGCAATCGGATTTGTGCCGGCAGTCAGCAGGGGGCTACGAGAAACAATTACGTGCTTCTTCGATCAATTATTAAATGTTTACATAATACCGAATCCCTCTCAAAACTCATTTGAATCAAGTCAAGGCCGGGCACGGAATCTTCAAAAAATAAAATTCTTTTCTAGCTTTGAGCGTTTCCTTGTTGACAAACAAGTTCACAGCTCGCCAAGGTCCACTGGATGGTGCGCTGTAGAGGCGAATTCGTATTTTATTAAAATAAGGGGTTTAGAAAATTTTTAAAAAAGGTAAGGAGAAAAGAGAGAGAGAGAAAGAGAGAGAGCACGTGAAAGAAGATTTTAAACATATTAGTACAAATCTTTTCTTGCGGGTATAGGTAAATAGAAATTTTTAAGATGTTCGAAAATGCAAAAGTATATTTTATTTTTCAAAAGCGAGTAGATAAGCTTGTACGGCCGCTAGATGGCGAAAAACTCGAAAAGTAGATTAGATTTGAATAGAAATAATTATAACAAAATTTAAAGTTACGACAAAAATAAAAGGATAATGATCGATACCTCGCACGTAGCAGCGATCTTTATCAGTTGCGCCATTGTCGCGAGGTGCTGGTTGACACTAAACTGTGAGAGACCCCTCGAGATTCTTCGGCTATCGGCTTGGCTCGGCTGAACGGCAATTGGAATAATCTCGCCGGCGTTGCGCAGATAAAGCGCGAGCATAACAAAGTCAATGTTTTCTCAACGGTTCATAGAGTTCGGGCCTCGATTTAGCGACAGGCATACTCTTTACGAGTTTACCTCGCTTGCTCGGCCTCCCTTCCCCGTGGCTCCAAGCAATTATTTTTATATTTCCACGGGTTTAATAGTACCTTGGTATTAATCGTCGATCCTTTTTCGAGTCCAAAAAAAATCTACTTTCAATCTTATCTTTACCCATCTCGATCTTTCCTTTTTCATTGCCTTTATACACGCATTGAATATTGATGAGGCCTACTGTAAGCAATGGAAGCGCAGTATCCAAAATCGCGACAATTTAAATTGTAAAATTATCGAACGACAAAAGAAGCAAGACCGGCTAGGTTCAGATGCAAGTCTAATACGGGTCAACGAAATTCAACGCGAATAATAATCCGCTTAACCTCTGAAACGCGTTCGATCCTCTCCCAACAATGCGTCTTTCGTCTTTGTTCTGCTCATTTTGCCAGGCAGACTGGTCCGTTGTAGTGTAGTTACACGGTTTGTTAGTTCGACATTAGCCGCGTGTATTACACGCATAAAACTTGTATACCTACCGAGTCAAGTACAAGTGTGCTTGTGTTATGATCGCTGGTAGTATGGCTTATATATTATATGCTTGATGAATAATAATCGGCGAACACTTGAACAGTCGAGCTGCCGCCTAACGAGTAACGCGCGAGTTAAAAGGGGGCGCTTGCGACGTTCCACGTTCGCAATCTGCCTGCGATTGCCAAAATAATAAGTATCTCTACATGTATACGGTCAGCAGAAAACTTGTAAAAAATCCCTTTGTTCCGTTCGGAGTTGACGCATCGACCAACACTGCTCTGGAGTGCTCGCATGAACCACAAGCGTCATGAGAAGATACACTTACGCATGAAAAGAGAGAAAATCTCTTTTCCTTCTTCCGCCTTGACGAAGCAGGCATTTTTTGTTTTTTTCTTTTTTTCATCTTTTGCCCCAAGGAGAAACTCCCAGTCGGTCAAAAACAGAGTTAAGTTTATTGTATTTTTAGAATTGGTAATATTAGGCTCACAAAGCCACTTGTGATTTTCGCAGCGTTAAATATACCTTGTGGAAATTTCCACAAGTTTTTATCTGCAGCGGTGAAGGCACGAACGAGAGGGGGAGGGCGGGATCAGAGTGGAGAGGGGAAAAGAGGGGGACGTAGAGATAAGCGGCTGGAAGAGCGAAACTGAAAGGAAAAAGGAAAATGGCTAGCACGTTTCGAAAGCCGTGAAACTCTAAATCGAAAGGAACTACGTTGCGTAACCGCGCGGTAGTTCGATGTCGAGGCGTTTACAGTCGGTCGTTCGATGTAATAGACAAGACCTACGGCAGCAAAATCCAGACGAAAAAGCTGCAACTTTCCCTTTCCGAAAGCAAGCCGCTGTTGATTCCTAAAGTCGAATCTTGGAAACAGAGAAAACAAGAAGACATACTTGCGTCGCCTCCTCCGGCTGAAGACGACTAGAGGGGGGCGGACTTATATAAGATGCTCAAGATATGAACCGGTTGTCCCCTCCATGGTTGAACCAAGCGCGCCAGCGATCAACATAGCCGTTCCTTACTCAGAAATTTCTAGCCGCTTTTCGCTGAGTTTGAAGGAGAATTACTACTTTGCTTCAAGCATTAAAAGAATATTATGAATCGAGCGCTGCGCCGAGTACGATAAGATAATTCGAGGCAGTCCACTCGTCTGAATTTCGGGCACGTAGCTCGATTGGCAAGGGCGAGGCGTTGCTTTTCCTTGGGGTCGATGACCTGCTGCTGCATGGAGCAGAGAAAGCAATAAGAGACTTGCATGAGCCTGCATGCGAATAGCCTCGCTTGCTGGCCACGTTCGAAAACGCGACGGCTCTTGGGGACGGGATGAAGGTACGGGTATACTAGAAAACACAACACTTTTTATTCAATTTTTAATAATAAAATGTATTAAATAATGTATCGTTGGCAATACTTATATATATATATATATATATACATATATATATATATGAAACTACATTTTTGTGGTATATGAGACTTGTGCGCTTGTCCACAAAGGAGAAAAACCAGCGAAAATCGACTACTCACTGTCGAGGGTCTCGCAGGCGCAGACTACTTACTGCATTTTGACTGAAGACGCATTCGCATAAATAAACATTTTGAGCAATCGTTGTATAAGGCACTCTCTAACTGCTGCATTAGACGTTTGACTTGATTTCCAAGTGAACGTTGTTTTTCTCCTTTATAGCGCGAGTTTATTCTCTAATAATGAAAACCTACTATGTTCTTTTATCACTTTTCTGGTCCCATTGTAAAGTAGATAGAAGTCGTTCGGTCATGTGTCTCAAAATACATGTTTTTGACAAACATTTTTCTAGTCAGAGCCATTTTCTTACAAAACTAAAGAAGCTTTTTAAGCGATAACTAAAAAAATCGTCTTTTTTGCTACATAATCGAAACGAATTTCGTGTACACAGAAACGTCAACGTATACATAAATAACTGAAAGAGCGTATTTTTGAATCTGCAAGAAATTCTTTCGAACAAGACACATACGAACGGCTTCATCTTATCAAAAATTCGCTCCCAAAGCGTATGCTCATACATACGTGGTACGTAGTTTCGGGATTACATGATTTTTATCAAAGGAAGCACGCGATTTACACATATATCAATAACAACAATAAGTTTCGATCCTTCGCTCTATCCGCTCTCTATCACAAGGAAATATTAAGTATGCTTTTTATAATTATTTCGTATATGCACTTGTGCGTATGTCGACCAATTTACTGAATTAATAAATATAATAAACACAAGTTTCACGTGTATGCTGTTCGAGAACCTAAATTTTCAAACGGGGTAATTCTACGATTGAGCTAGCGCTGAATCACAGCTGAAACGAAAAAAATCATTTTTCTCTTGTGTGTCTGGGGGGTGCTGGGTGTGTGTGCGTGTGTGCGCGCGCGCGCGCGCGCGTGTGTGTGTGTGTGTTGCTGTTAGTATTAGTCAGTGCTTACATGTGTGTGGAAGGGAAAGGCAAAAACTACGCCGATACAAAGGGACTCGGGAGATATGCAGTATAGCAGTGTACATGTATATATCTGAACATAAAAAAAACGTGAGGAACTTTGGCGGAAAATTCAAAAAATAATATAAAAAAGAAAAGTATCAACTCGAAGAACACGAGGGTTCGTTTGAGAGCCAAGAGATCGACCTGCACGTTAGCGTACATTGTATTTGTAAATAACTGAAGAACGCAGTATAAAATATTATATAAATATATAAATATGCATGAAAAAAATAAATATATTAAATAATAAAAAAGACGCACACGTTAAAGTAAGTTTTCCATTTATATCTTATTTGCGTGCTTATATACTCAAGATTTCTGTCGTGCCTTGTTCGGTATTGCATAAAAATGAAGTTTAAATCACTGAGAGAATTAATTTTTTATCTTGAAATACTTATTCACAATTAGATTTCTATCAGTGTAAAAAGACTAAATCAAATCAGTCTTACCGGTCTTAAGAAACATTTGATTGTCTTGTTTTTTAAAAAAAAGTCATCCGGTAAGAAAATTTGAATAAAGCCAATAAAAGTATTTTAATTGCTCAAGATCATTTCGTTTTCTTCAATTAATTCATTACTGAATGTATTGCGCCTGCACCGGCCTTTAAACTAACAAATACTAAAAGATAAATAAAAAAAAGGAAGGCATCGAGTAGCCGAGAGAGAAGATGAGTTTTCGTAAAAACAAAAAAATGAATTTTGAAAAGTGAAATTATTAGTAAATGGCAGTGATGCAGTGTTGAAAAGCACTTTGAAAGAATATCGGCGATAGTAATAGTAGGCCTACCACAATGTAAGAACCATAAGTGAATAATTAAATTAATAAAATGTATAGACTGGTATGTGATGATCTACACGTTTTGAATAAATAATGACTGAATAAGAGCATGCAGGTAAGATAGTAAGGCCTTTTACTTTTATCTTTTTTCATCTCTCTTGGCGATTTTGTGCGACGAAAATTACTCGAGTTTTCGCAAGACCCAACAAGGTCACTTGTTGCACGCTAAAAGTCGCACTGTCCGCGCAGATAGGTTAATAATTAGTATACAATCAATAATATTATCAATATCAATAATAATAATAATAATAATAATAATAATAATAATAATAATAATAATAATAATAATATAATATTAATAATAATATTAATAATAATAAACTAAATCTATAATAACATTTGCTTTCATGTATAAATTAAACGAAAACATTCTCCTCGGCTAAGGAAGAGTATATATAGTATATACAAAATGAATTCGATCCTCGAAATAAAAAAAACCATATTACGTTTTCACTTTCTTTATCTATTTGTCTGATTGCTACTCTTTCTTTTTCTTTTCGGAGGAAGTCAGTTTTTCAGATACAAGGATTTCGAGAATGACGTCTTGTAGCAGAGAAATGTTTTAAATGAAAATTGAAAAGTGCGATTGTACCAATCTAAAAAACTGACTACTCCTAACTTCTATGCAAACTCTTTTTCTCTCCCTCGCACACGTCCTTTGTCTACTTGAATAGGCACTTGAGCATTCGTTGCGATCGAGGCGCTAGCTTCTCCCTAGGCGTTGCGTTGTACGGACCAAAACGAAAACATTGCTTTTGTTTAGATTTTCAATTTGTATTCACGATGAAAAATAAGACGAACAGAGAATGACCGTCGTAAAAAGAAATTAATAATATTTATCAGCTATTGCAATAGTTACATATCACATTTTGAGGGGAAAGAGCAACGTCACCGCGAAACTCGTCGCTTTTCCCTTTCCAGCCGCCACGGCCATGTTTTTCATGCTTGTCCGCGCAGCTCCTTCCCGTCTGACGCGATCGACGGACTTGCGCATATCCAAGACGTTGTTCGCAGTATTAGATCAAAAGAAAAAAATAAGCGATAAATGTTAACGTACATCGATGCGAGATCGAGCGCCCGACAAGCGCTCGAAACTGGTTTGCTTTTCGGGTCGGCTTGAGAAAGGAGAAACTCCTCGAATCTCAACGCAACGCCCATCTCTGATCTCTACTGGAAGACTGGCACAAGCAAGCCAGTCTTCCTCGCTCTCTCTACCTCACTCTCGGACATACTCACTCGTTCATACTCACGCGCGCGCACTTGATTGGAAGACAATCGGTATCAGCGATCATTGTGATTTTCCTCTTGGAAGAAGCTTTGATTGTAAAAAAACGTCCTCTGTTGCTGCTGCTGCTGCTTGAAGCGAGTCGGGGCTCCGCGGAGAGCGAGTGGAAGACTGGAGTGGGGGGGGGGCAGCCTCCTTGGAGCTCTCTTAGCATTATCACGCTCAGACTGGAGAAAGCGAGCGCGAGAGTTTCGTTTCACTTTCCTGCCTCTCTCCAAGCGCAGCAGCCGCTAATTCACTCTCGCCTTCGTCGGGACACTCGTTAACTCGTTAAAACAACTCGGCGAAAGTAAAAGCAGCCTAGATCTTGAGCTTCTCGAGCTGCCCGAGAGTCTTGCTGATGCGGTTAAAGACGGGCAGGCGGCTCTCGGGATTGGGTGCCTGCGGTGAGGGCGTGCGAGGCGACTGCTCCTCGAAGACGCTTTGCGGGCTGGGGCTCTGGCGCGAGCTGGCCAGAAGACTCAGCTCTTGTCCGAAGCCAAAAGCAGAGGCGGGCAGGCCGCTCGCCTCGTCGCTGAAGAAGCTGGCCATCGAGTTGGTGGGCGACTGGCTCAGACTGGAGGATGGCGAGATCGAGTCGGCCGCGCTGCCGAGCGAGAACGTCGGAGAGAGGTTGAGCGGCTTGGGCCTGGCGCCAGCGATGAGAATCGAGCTGCTGGCGACGCCAAGCGAGCTGCTCCGATGCAGCGGCGGATGCTGTTGCTGCTGCAGCGGCGGCGGCAGAGGTTGCTGCTGCTGCTGGGTTGCGCGGGCGAGCGCAGCCGCAGCCACCTGCGGTGCGGCGGCCAGCTGCTCCAGCAGGCTAGTGCTGAGTCCTTGGGCGGGCTGCAGCAGCAGACTCGGCTGCGGCTGCCCGAGCTGGGCGCTCAGCTTCAGGTTGTGGATGCGCGCCTCCTCAAAGTTGTGGACAAAGTGGCAGCGCGGCCCGTACGGGCAGAACCCGATCTTGTGGAAGGTGCGGCAGAGCTCGGTCTTGTACTTGGGGTGACGGGCCAGGTTACGCAGCTCGCCGTAGCCGTGCGCGAACTGACACTTGTCGCCGTACTTGCAGCTGCCGCTCTCCTCGAAGGGTCGGCAGAGCTCGGTCTTGTAGCGTGAGGTTGGCTCACTGACGCTGCGGTCGAGCTTGCGGTGCTGCTCGATCAGACTGACGAGGCTTGTGTAACTGCGGCGCAGGGCGGGCTGCTGCTGCTGCTGGTGCTGGGATTCCTTGGCCTTGACGGCGCCGGCGCTCTGCAACAGGGGAGAAGCTTGTGAGCTGGGTTCACGTGCGCGCGCAACAGGTTGCGCGTCTGAATTTGGCAACAGCGCGACGCAGACACGCCTCTCGGCGGCGGGCCGCCTGAGCACGTGGTTTGGGTCGCTGCTTACCTTGAATAGCTCGGCGCACTCGAAGATCGGGCCGTTGATGACCGCCGTGGACATGGCGTTGGGATGCGGGCTGTCTGCGGAGTGGAGAAGCTGCGCTGCGTAGGCGTGGAGCGCTGGCTGCGAAACGCTCTCTACTCTGTCTCGGGGCTCGAAGCGGACTGACGCTGCCGGCGGCGGCGGCCAGGCTCTCCGAGCGGCGGCGGCCGGAGCGAGGCGATGGGCGGGAGGGGGGGGGGGGGCGGCTTCGGCGGCCGGCCAATCGGCGCGCTGCGCCGCCTGCGACCTTGGGCTGCCGGATAAGCCGCGCGCGCACTTGCGGCCCGAGACGAGCATCTTGACTGCTTGCTTTCGCTTTCTTTGGGGCCAGCGGCGCACTGCTTGGGCGCGGAAAAGCCTGCCTGCCTGCCTGGACAAAGGAGGCTCCTTCTCGGAACGGGCACGCTCTAAATTTAATGCGCGGCACTTTCGCTGCGTGCCTACTGACGCCTCCTTGGCTGTGCACTCGAAAACAAAATAGCTGCCGCAGCTAGCAAATCGCAGACGCTAATTCATTTAATCTTTTTCGAATCACAAGCCAACTAGCACTTCTATCGACCTAACTTTTTTTTGCTCTTTGAGTTAAATGTGAGTCAAGTTGGATTGAGAGAAGCTAATGAATTATTGTCATTTTAGGAGCAGATTTACTTTCGTTATGTCAGCTGAAATTCGAGTTTATATAAAGGCTATTTGAGTTGCTCGTTGAGTGAAGGGCGCGAATGGAAGAAATGCTGAAATCTGTTGAACATGTTTCAAACATCTTGTCTCCTGCTAGACTTTCACTTTTCCGGATGCGAAAGAAAACAATAGCGGGCCATGTTGCGTGCATAATATACTTTCACTTTTGCTTTTTTTGAGCACAACTTGTAGCCAGCTCTCAAGGTCTTTCTGCTGAAAACGTAAAACTCTGAATTAATGTTATTAACCGATTAAAATACGTGGCGGCTTCGCACTAAAATCAAATAAATGCTACAACTGGGAATACATTGGATAAGTATTTGGTGAATGAAAAATCAAATAGAATTAAATTTGAAGAAACAGCTGCAGCTTTTCTCGTAACATTTAATGAAACAATTAAAACTTTGCGACGAACAAATATCTATGGTTTCTGAAAGCTACTATCTAACCATGACCGTTTTGGGAGCACAGCGCAATCGGGAAGTGACCAGAGTTATTGCGTATACACAATACTTTCTAAAGCGTAGGCACTGCATGCGCAACCTGCTTTCGACATTGCCGGGCTTTCTTTAAATACAGAGCAAGTCCCGCAAATGATATTTTTGCGTATCGGAAATCCGTCTCAGCGGGTATATGCACTCAATTTTATCATCTGCTGCTGAATCTAGAAATTTTTGTCAAATAGCTCCCCAGAATAAATACAGAGTTGGAGGAAAGAGAAACCCACGGCTACGATCATCTGTAAAAGTCAGGTATCCCATCCTTCTTTTCGTATTAGGTTGAAACCATGAAAAGAACGTCGACATCGGGGGAAAAACTTTTAGCAAGCAAATAAATAGATTTAAAGAAATAATTTTAAGGGGATCACTATTTAGGGCAACGGGTAGTATGCATACTTATTCGCGACATTGAAAGAAGTGCGGCAAAAGTAAGTAAAGATAAATAATTTTCCTTTTATTTATGAAACTTTGAATAATATATATTTTTTAAACAATCTTTTCGAAAAAGTATATTCAAAAGCCCGAGTTCTTAAAAGATCAACAATTAATGAATTATCAATGTTTAATAATTCTATTTGAGATTTCACAAAATTTCGAATGTTATTAATTTATTTTTTATTTTGAAAAGATCTAAATAATATGATTCCCTTGCTTTAGTTTTTTGTCAAACTCGATAATAGCTTTTTAGTCATGGATTTAGTTCGTTAGTATAATGCACACGGAGAGAAATATTGCAGTAAAAATTACAAATATTTCAATAAAAATGACGAAACTTTCTGATAATGGAAGCACAGACAGTCAAAACCCAAACAATTACCATACTTTTAAGTAAATTTTACTGAAATTTCAGGAACAATTAATAAAATTACACGAATTTTTACTAAAATTTCGTTAAAATATACTAAAAAGTATAGTAATTAATTGTTTGGGTTTTGTCAGTCTGTGCTCGCTTTTCTAAACAGTATAGTAATTTTTACTGAAACTTTTTCTCCGTGCAGACCTTAAAATTGTTTTATAAAAGTTAAAACTAAGTTAATGAAAACTCGAAAGATTTCGAAATGCACCGTTTGAATGCTCACATGATATTGTGTAGAGATGTCTAACTGAGTTGTTGTGCTCTCGAGGCGGCGAGGGAGAGAGAAACTGCTGGTAGATGACTTACGTGTATGTGCACACATGCATACAATTCTGGCCGTGCCGATAAGAACGCTGTTGTCGAGCTTATTCGAGGGCGCTACTATAATATATCTAATTGAAACCGCCATGGCTCTGAGTGCCTAGTTGGCTCAAAGCTGCAAAACATTGATTTAGTTTTTTGGAAGTTAAAAAACAAAAATATTACATCAACAACCCGACAATTAAAACTGAATAAAGGAAAAATTATTCTTTGCAGAGAATTAAGTAGAAGAATGATAAACGCATTATTGGCCCCATCTTTTATAAACTTTCACTGCTCCCACGTTCTTTATATTTTGCTTAATCAACCGCGTTATATACCCAGTGGAGCCTCAAGTCGGGCTCCGTTGGACTTGACTTGGCTGGACGGACTTGACAACCGCAGCTCACATTTTACAACTTTCCCTTTCTCTCGCAGTGAGCGCTTACTCTTTCGCATGTGATGCTTAAGAAGCATGGCAAGAGCATTGGAACGCAGAAAAATCGTTTCTTTTATTTACTACCTTTTCAGCGCCTTATACACCTGTGTTATGCAATCTTTGGCCCTTACTTTTTCTGTAATTACACCAAAATACAGTAGAATAATTATCAAAAGAAGCATTTTCTTCTCAATTTCTTCATTTTTCAACAACTATGCAGCTTATTAAGTCAACAGTGTTTTCTCATAAATAATTTTTACGTGACTCCTTTTCCAAACAAACCCTGTCGGAAAAACCTGGTAAAATGGTGCAAATACACACATATAACCCGATACCGGTATCGGGTTATATGT
>JAWWEM010010544.1:0-25658 GCA_035582935.1 Ormyrus thymus | reverse complement strand
ATCATCCGCATATGATAATATAGAGCCTTCAGGCATATCTTTTAAGAGATCATTTATGTAAAGTATAAATAACAATGCTCCTAAAATCGTTCCCTGAGGAACACCTGTTATCACAGTTTTATACTCACTTACATTTTCATCTATTTTAACTCTTTGCTTTCTCAGACTTAAATAACTAATTATAAGCTTATGTGCACTTCCCCTTATACCGTAGTAATAAAGCTTATCCAATAAAATTTTATGATCAACCGTATCAAAAGCTTTTGCAAGGTCCAAAAATGCGATTGATATAGCTAGACTTTTATCTAATCTATTATATATTACTTCTATCTATTATATATTACTATCTATTATATATAAATATTAATATTTAACTACAATAATCATTTAATTTCTAGAATTCTTATTACATTTAAGACTTTTTATGTAAAAATATTCAATGTATATACCTGTTACTTTTCAATACTAGTTTTTTTATCAAGAACGTTCATTTTTAATGTTTAGGTGGTAGAAATAAAATCAAAAATTATAAATCTATCAGGTTAATTTGATACAAATACAACAGACGAATAGAGAGTACTAATAGTATTAATTAATTTGATAATTAGCTTTGAATGAATTGAAAATACAATAGTCTAGCTTAATCGATATAATTAATAAATAAAATTAATTACGCTAAACATAGATTATTTGGGTTATTAACTTAATCAAACTTGTATGTAAAGTACATACTTTAATAGAATAGATAAGCACTTATTTATTAAAAAGGTCAAAGAATCACAATTACAATTATTACCTTTACAGTAGTACATATTAATACATCAAACTTTGAGTTGACGAATAAAATGAAGAAATTAAAAAGAATATTAACTTGAAATTAAAATATCATATTATATGAATATGAAATGGCTGATTGAATTTTTACATCCCTACGTTATTTTATTGCAGTTTTATAATTTAGCAACAAAGATAGAAAAAAACTAAAATTTTGAAAGAAATTGATGAAAGATAAATAAAACATAAAAATAAGTTCAGCAAAGTTAAATCGAGATTCTGTAAGTTTCGTTACTTTAATACGTGTTTTTGATGAAGTCGGCAATTTTTGTTAGTCTATGCAATTATTAGAGTTTTAAAGTAAAATTATACTAGAAAGTTTAATTAGACTTTAATTAATGACTTAATGACTTTTAATAACTGAAGCTAGGATATATCTTCTATTTCAAGAAAACCTCTGTTTAAAAAACTTAAAATTATATTTGTAAAGAAACTAACATCTTTTTATCTTTTATTTAGGACTATGTACAATAAATAAAACAAGCAATAAATAAAAGTAAGTTTAATATTTGCTATTAATTTGTACGAGTTTGTAACTTACACGTGTTTCTTTCCGAATGTTGGTAATTATCATATTTCAAAACTCAGGGCTTAATTTTTTCTTAAACTAAATTATATGGACCAAACTAAACGCAATATACTCTAAAACTTTAACCAGTCAATGTAGAAACTACCATAAATTTGGCCTTTATATAAAAAGTGTATGAAATTCCAATAAAATTTTGTAGACTTTATGCACGTATAAAACGTGCCAAATAAAAGCAATAATCTTTGCTTTTATATCTTCTGAGTTTTTATCATAAATATTCATGTTCGTAAAAGTTTAATATCAAAATTAAAATAAGAATAAAACTGAAAGCTACCTCTAAATTAAAAATCTGATAATATAGTATCTCGTGTCAAAACTTTGATATTAATAATAAAAGTATTTTAATTATTACTATTAATTAGCGGCAAAACTTTCATTAAAAACGATAAAAAAACGATACACTAATTTTATTTTGGTATCTTCTACAAACATAGGATAAAATAATACCGATATTTTAACTAGTAATGATAATTTTAAATAAGTAGGCCCAAATAAAATATACAAATTACAAAGAGCCCCCGGCAATCTAATTTAACAAGTTAACTCTATTCCTTCTTCATTACCTCGTTAACGCGGCCTGAAAATCGCGTTCACCAGCAAAAAAGAAAACCGAACGCGAGAGCCGGAGTTTCGAACCTCAAGAATTCCGCACGGGGTATCGACTCGGCGCTCCGCGGCCGAGACTCGAACCAGGTGGGCTCAGTTATCGGCGGGGTCGGCGCCCGCCGAGCGAGACGGAGCGAAGGCTCGCGCAGTTTCCGCCCTTCCGCTGTTGCCGAACTGGCTGGAGAAGGACGGCGAGAGATGGAGCGAGACAGACGGGGTGGCGCGAGCGCCTCCTGAACCCTGACGTATCTGTGACGGTCTTGATGACGCTTTCAGCTTTTTCGCTTTTGAATTCTAGGATGAGATTTGTTTCGTTAACTTTTTGTCATTTTCAATTGATTTGGGCGTGAAAGCGATTCTTTCAAGTTAGTTATTACTGACACGTGATAGATTGTCGAATATTCACCAGAAAACATAAATTCTTCAGAATGTTCAGAAATATTTTGTTAAGATAATACTAAGGCACCGCAATAAAAAATCAAATTTGTTACCTAGAAAGGCCTCCAAACTAGAGAAAAGGGATGACGTCAAAAGGGACGCAAAAAGCAAATCCCCCGAGTCCGAGGGAGATCCATCGCGATGGATCATCCAAAGCAGGCGGCCTTCCCGGGAGGGTAAAACAGGGAGGGACGGTCACGTTTCCAGGGGCGCTACTCGCTCCCGCAAGAGAGAAAGAGAGCAGAGTCGAGAGAGCAGGAGCGAGACCTCGCGCAGGCGCTCGAGGCCGGTCTTCCGTCCGGCGGAGCACAGTTGACGCCAGTTCGTCGGGCCGGAGCCTCCTAGTAAGTACGTGCGTTTACCCCCTCAGCAAAAACACGCACAGCTCTCGGCATCTCGATAAAGATTGTCAGAATGTGCTAGATAGAATAGGACCGTTGGAGAGGATGAGCTGAAGGATGCGGCGGCTAGGTAGGGGTCTAGGTTATAGTCGGTGCTCGCGTTGGTGTCAGTGTCTCCACACGTGAGCAGGAGCCAGCTTGAAGCGCTCGAGAGTGTGAGAGTGGTTATATTGTGTGATGTTGACGCATGCATAGTGCGGGATAGTCATGGGCAGGTGCGTCCTGCTGCAGCTGGTGCTGCTCGCGGTGCAGGCCTGCCTGGGGGAGCTAAGCTCGAGGATCGTGCGCACCCAGTACGGCGAGCTGTCCGGCGTGATCGTCTCGCTGGGCCGTAACCTCGAGAGCGTCGAGGTGTTCCGCGGAGTGCCGTACGCCTCGCCGCCGATCGGCTCCCTCAGGTTCATGCCCCCGGTGAGCTCGGCCAGGTGGCACGGCGTCCGCGTCGCCGACAAATTCGGACCAGTCTGCCCGCAGAAGCTGCCCCTGCTCACCGACAAGATGCCCAAGGGCAGACTCGACTACCTCAGGAGACTGCTGCCTTATCTCAAGAACCAGAGCGAGGACTGCCTTTACCTCAATATCTACGCTCCCGTCCAAGGTGAGTGACCCAGTTCCCTGCCAGTTCTCGGTCGGTTCCTGCCTTTCTTGTCGATTCAATTATTCAACGATTTCGAACAGTTTTCTGATGCCGACGGGAGTTTGAATTTTAATTCAATTGTCAGGCTGGTTACCGCGAGGGTAGTAGAATAAGTCTCGGCGACCGCAAAGGTTCAAACATCTAATTTGTCAATTTTTTTTGATTCATTAGTAAAAAATGTCAACAATGATGCCCGACAATTTTCATAATCATAATATCAATGATACCTGGGAGAGCGATTCTGTTTTTGAAGTAATTAATATGATTTTCTCGGCTTTGTATTCCTCGTGCGTGGAAGTTGTATATAGAAGATTTTATTTCAAACGAGCGCCCCGTTATAATTTCACTACCGCAGTCTGTTTTTACACAAATGCAATTAATGATTCGATGGATTTTTCATTATTCGCGGGCTTTTGTCGAAAAAATTACGGACAATTCAGACTATATTTATTTATCATCACCCCGGAGAGCGTGCTCTTAAAAATACATAAAGACGCGAATAATCTCTCGAATGGTTGCTGCTCGAAAAAGCTTTCTAACGGATTCATAGATGAATAATGTGTTTTGCATTATCATAAGTTTACTTTTGTAATAACTTCGCTATTGACTCTCGCTTCGAATTTCGAAGCATCGAATTCTTAGCCGGCCGGGCTGAAATTTTCGCGCTATTACTGCTCGCAAGATACAGTTACAGTTGAATTTAAATAAATCCCGAGGTGTTCATGACGATTGTTAAGGATTTCTGTCAGTCGTTTAAAATGTCATTTTAGTTTTTAAACTCTGAATTTTATATTAATGTTGAACGAAATGCTGCTTTTCATTCATTATAGTTTTTAAAATTATTTTTTTTGTATCAGAGCTTTTAGCATGGAACAAATCACGCAAAAAATTCCAATTTCAAGAAAACCAAATTTCTATGATATTTATGTGCAAGATAATTTGTATGCAAAATTTTTATTATAGGTATTTTATATAAGTTAAGTTTTTTATGAAAAAATGTAATTTGTAGTAAATTAAAGAAAAAACTTTTGTACATTATTTTTTTATACCTATCGAACATATTAGTAGTTTGTTGCTAATGTTGTTTACAACAATTTGTAGCTCATGAAATTGCGAAAACTATTTGGACTCAAATTCAACAAGTCAAAATTACAAAAACCTTTCTTAACAATTTTACTACAATACTATTACAAATGGATTATCCTTGTGGCGTTTAAAATAGAAAAAATAAATAAAAATCTGTTTGTAAATAAAGACTCGAAGTAGAAAGAAACTAGTTTAGTCAGACAGAAATTTACCGCGTGAAATTATGAATAGTACGTAACATTAAAATATTTCAGTTATTTTATTCTTTAAAACCTTTTAGATATAATTTAATTTTATGTACAACGGCTTAAGACAAAAATAAAATAATAAACAAGAGATTTTAAAGATAAGAATTTAAGCTTTAAAATAAAAAGATAGTAGAAATACATTTAGCAGGTGATAATAAATATTTAAGTACTTAATTTTAATAAATGTTACATAATTTAATTATTAATAATTCATATTTAAATAAAGTTCTGTCTAAATATGCAAAAACTAAAAATAAATATGCAAAACCAGATTTACTCGTTATATTTAAAAAGCTCTTCATTGAGATTATCTATATCTAAACTATCGAATTTTGTGTTTTTGGCTAAATGAGACATAAACGACAATGAAATACGATGACCCTCCAACTAAAAGCACAAGCCACAAAGCGTGAGTAAGTCTCCGTGAACCCTTATCTGCAAAAATCAGTGTCAATCCATATTCGGTGCGTGCAGCGAATAGGAAGAAAGTGACACCGGTAACGCTTGCGCAGCGATGGTACGTTAGCGATAGTTTAGGCGCATCGAGGCGTTCATTCGTCGAGTACGAATGGTCAAAGGGTTGCTCGCGGGTAGGGGGGGGGCTAGGGAGGGAGCTTTTGTCAATGTCAAAAGCACGCGCGAACCGGTCTTTGACTATTGCACTGACTCCCGCGGAAGGGTGATGTTGAAAACGAAGGCAAAGGCTCCGAACTTCCGTCGATGATTTTTCTGACTTAAGTGCTCGCGAGCTTTGATCGAAAGCTTCCCTCTTTGATTCCGTCCCCCGTTGTGCAGCAGTGCCCCTTTTGTTTGTGTTTACCAGACAGAAGCGCCCGAGTGTCAGACCCGCTTCCCTGGCTGCACGCTGCGAGAAAAATCTTTTACCTTTTTTTCGTCTTTACTCTTTGTTCGACGGGACAAACTATTTCTTGTTAACTTCTTATACCAATTACTCGCTTTATTTATGAGGAACGGGATTTTATGAATTCGTGCATCTGTATGAGCTGCGTAGACTTTGAATAATAAACTGCTCATTGTTGACAACTTCTTTCGGGATTCATATTCATTTTATTTCATAAAGAATTAATCAATTTGTTTTCGTGAAATATTATATAATGCAAAAAGCTCATTGAGCTGAAATTAAAAAAAAATTAATACAAATAAAACAGCGGCGAAAATTCGAAATAATTAGAGAACAGGGAATAATTCAATTTCGCAAACATATCCGAGAAGTGAATAAAGCGTCAAACTCGTACGTTCGTTCGCCTTGCCGTAAAGTTAACATTTACACCTCTATTATTTAACGTTCGTTCGCCGTGCCGTTTATTAAATACGTATTTCGGCTGCTCGCACTGCCGCGTGATAAAATCAATGTAGTAACCGAAGTAATTTTCGAAACGTACGTCGAGGAAAGTTTCTCGCGATTAAATCTCTGAAATTGCACGGGCCATATTTCTGTGTACGTCGTCGCTTTTATGCTGCATCGAAGAGCGACCGGAGTATGGATTCAGGCTCTCGGCGCATCGAACCGCCTGACGTTTTGTCTTTATTGTAACTAAATCTGATTCCGCACGCACGACTGCGACGAATTGTTCTTCTTTTCTTTTATATACGCCGGGCGCGCGTAGTCGCGGACGTGCCGAGCCAGATGTAGGCTTCTTCTCTCCTTTCGCTTCTCCCTTCTCTTCTTTCTGCGATTTCCGCGAGACGACGCCGCCGATGCCGAAGCTTCCCTTTGTCTGCGCTACGTATTTTAGACGGCTTTTTGGAAGTATATGCCCCCCTTTTCGCGACTACGGCAGTTCCTCGAAATTGCTAAATCGCTGGCCTTGTTCGCTAAATCATTGTTGCAAAGAAATTGCTTGGAATTATTCGGCTCTCTTGTATTATTTTATTAGGTGCATTTTCGGGCGTTATTATTTTAATTAAATTTTATAAATAGAATTTTTACTATTTAGTTTTACTTTTTTTTGGAATAAGTTAGTTGTTTCTAAGATAGTACTTTTAATAAATGAAGAGTAAACGTAGTAGACTCGTGTCATTTATAAGTCATTACAGTATTGTTTTCTAATGTAATTGAATTAAATGACGCTTTTAATTAAAACGTTTGATTAAAACCGGCAATTTACATTGGGGGTATTAATCAAAAGCGCGGCTTAATTCATTGTGCCAAAAGACAATAATGCTTTAATGGTCAAATTTCTATTTTGCTTTAAATACCTAATTATTACCTGAATAACCGACATTAATTTAATAAAACAGATAAAATATGCGTTTCGCTGCAATCCTCTATTTTATCTCAAAAGTTTGAACCGGTTCAAATTTAATAAATCTCCCGATAACTTTAAAATCAATACCAGAGACCTGTTTGATCAAGCGTAATACACTCCTATTCTTAAATAACTCCGAAATACGCTTAAACTTCTCCATATTATCTTACTTCGTCAAAGTTCACAGCCGCGCTTAAGCGAGGTATTAATCCATACGAAACGTAAACCCAAAGTTCCAATTACTTCAGATTCCCGTGCAAATAACCATCATACGAAAATTCTCCGCTCCTTATACGTGTGATACCTGCACACGCAAACATCGCCTGACTGTATAACGTCGCGAGCATTGTCTCTCAAACCCGGCACTTCAATAATGCAACAATCAAACCCTCTAGCTGTCGCGAGCGTTTGTCATTCTCTCCTCTGACTCATTTTTCTCGTCGCGGAAGATTCGCGACTGGATCCCCCAGGTGAAATTGAAAAGTCATGCCAGAGCCGGAGGCAATTTTTTCCCTCTCCTTTTTTTTGTGCGAGAGCAAAGTGGGACGGGGGCTACTTTGTGTGCGATAGATCTCAATTTCGAATTTATCGCCGGGCCTGGAATGTTTCGGCTCGTGTACAGAGCACGGAATAAATGATTTTCGCGGGAGGAGGGGGGAAATAAAGGGAGGATACACGTGTACGGGGCGCGCGGTGTTTAGTCATGCTGTCGAAGAATAGGACGCGCCTGTTTGCGGGACGTTATAGCTTGTCGGTATTTCTAATAGAAAAAATAAGTGAGCTGTTAGTATTCTTTGTGTTAAACCGATTCAAAGGATTTGATAGATGTCCCTATTTCAAAGAATTATTTCTCTATTCGAGCGGATATCAATTTTTTTATTTTTTTTTTATTAAAATTAATTGTTTTCTATCGAAAAACTACAACTGAAGCATAACAACAGCTTATATGTAAAACGAATTTTAGCAAAATATATGATGCATTTATTTTATTGAACTGTTTTCCATAATTATCGAAAATAAAGACGTTATTTGCTTAGCATCGATAGCAGGGTCGAGACATTTTTGAAGTAGTGCAAATACTTCTCTAGTGGTTTGAAAATCTTAAAATTACATATTTATAGCCGGCCGATGTGTTCGATACGCTGAGCGTTAACTTTGTTCGACACAATGGAACTATGGACGGGCAAGAATCGAAGTGGTCGATTCCTTTTTTCGAGCGTTGCAGTCCAGGAAAATCGATGAATTACATACACGCCGTTCTGCGTATTCGTTTTCCATTTTTGTAATTTAAATCTCACTTTGGTATTATCCGCTGTCATTTCGCCAAGATATATATAGAATTTTTTAACAAATTGAACTTTCAGTTCAGTTTTGCATCAAAGTTTAAAAATGCATAGACCCTTTGATTACAGAAAGGCTATTTAATTTCCCCTGCAGTTTCTAGTCGAAATTCAAATTGCAATTACACAACGCGCACAAAGTCTATTTACGTTCGAGAAATTCCATCGAACGCATACTAAACGCCGATGCGAACAATGACATAAAGTATTCATCTTATTAAGCGTTGACGCCTCTTGAAAATTTTGTGTTAATTAGATATTTTCTGAAGAGTCGCTTTGACCTGATTTATCATTCCCTTCTCATTTGAAAATAATGATTCTGGGCGAAATTTTTTAACTGTACCGCCTAACGTTCGTTAATTACATCAGTAATGGTTATCTTAACACATTTATTTCCTCCACGAACTTTTCTTCGCATAATTAAATTAATTAGAAGGGTTGGCAACACTGGCGTCAACACGGTTATCTGAAAAAGCCGATGTTCTACGCGGCGGACTGGAACTCCACGTTATTTGTAAGCAACATTCATTTTGGAGTCTTATAGAGAGTTCGAGCGCGTGACGTCAGGAGTTTTCTATCCATCGTTCGCATTTGACTTTGAAGCGCAGCACAATAAAGAAACTTCATTGCTCCATCAAAGCCCCTATATTATGAAAGAATTTGCGGTTGCTGAATACTTTTTTTGCCTTTTTAATGCTTTCCACCCGAGGCTTTTACCGCTCTTCTATTTTTAGCCACTTCTCATATTTGTCTCCATATAATTTTCGTTCCTTCGGGATTGTTGACGAGCAAGCTTTTTCCAGATTTATGAAACCCAAAACACACAGACTTTTTATGAGGCTTGATTACATTCATAACCTTGCGGTTTAAATTTTAGTAGACTTTATATTGCGTAGTTTTATCATTTTTGTATAATTTTAAACGTTTAACATTTTCTAGCAAAAAATTATCAATTCAACCAGATATTCTTGAAAAAAATTCTGTATCGTGTAGATAGAAACTTACATGTAAGTTATATCGTAGCTTATTATAGCTATTATTTTATAGAAAATAAAAAAAACTTGTTCCTTACATGTTCTTTCAAAAGGTTCGTTTAACACTTAGCCAAAAAAATTGTTTTTTTTTTTGGTATTTACAAAGACCAACAACTCAATCTAAACATTTTCAGACTTAAAAGTGCGCGAAATAAAAAATACAACGCTCTATGTTTCCAGGCGGAACAATCGCCATTCAGCAGAACTGAGCAACGACAATGGTTCCGATCGTCAATTAAAGTTTGCAACAGAGCGACGCGCAGCAAAAATAACGCACGGCATGGCCTGCAAAATCGAACGCGCTATTCGTCGTAGATCAAAAGGGAATGTTTACTAACAAAGCCAGCGGCGTTCCCGCGCGAGCCCAAGAATGTTTAAATAATACATGGATTTTATTCATGGCGACTGGCATTCCTCGGCCGATTATGAGGGAGACCGCACGCGGCATTCCCTCGTTAATGATGGAATATCAGGCGCACAGGGCGCAGCGAGGGCCGAATTCCGCGCGCGAAAACTCATGCGCTTGAGTGCGAATTGCAGACAAATGAAGAGGCGCTCGTATGTATTGGAACGAGGATCCTATGGTATTGTCCCGTTCTGCGTTCCCCATTTCACTCGCTGGTGTAGGCTCCTTTTGAACATTCGATGTAGATTTCTGGAATCGTTGAGAAAGCTGTAAAGACCTAGTTTTAATTTTAAAAGAAGAGCAACGACAAATCACGCCCTTTATCTACCGTATACCTAAAAGTATATATCCTTTTAACACATTTGGAGAGAAATAAATGCAAATGTTAGAATATTGAGGTGAAATTGTAATTATAGAACACAGTTTAATTTGCCGAATGGAAAAACAAATTCACCTTTAATTAGTCAAGAATTCTGTTCCGCAAATCAGTTCCAGCGCGGGCATTTTCCGCATCCGGATTTTTAGGTCAGCCAAACGTATCCGCCGAATTAGAAGTTTGGCACGCAGGCGGCGGCACGCACGCGAATAGGCCTTCGTCCCCGCGATGACTGATGACCCTGTTTTCCGGGCGTCGGCGTGAAAAAAGGAGCGATATTTCCTCGGTCCTGTCTTCTCCGCCCGCCGCGACCAGGAAAAATCTTCGAAATTCTGGAATTTTTTCGGAGACAAAGAGAGCGCCGCGCCGGGAGCGTGGCGACCATTAATTTGGCCATTTGAATGGAAGTGTTACTTTATAGCGGCTGCCCTCATAAATCGGGCTCTGTTTGCACACTTACGTGGTTCTTTGTGCGCGACGTAGGAGTAGGCTGGCTGCCGGTGCGCGTTCCGCTGCGTTTGTTTGCCGGCGCGCGGACTATTGTGTGCGTGTGTGCGCGCCTGTTTGCTCTTCATATGCGTGCGCATAAGCGATTGTCTGCCTATTTGCCGGAGTACTACGGAGTATCGGTGAATCTATGCATTGTCGTTCCTGAATGTAGGAATTTCTTCTTTTTGCTTTTTGTTTGATGCCAAGAACTGTATATATATCGATACGCTTTCGACGTATGCTTTTCTTTTTCTGAGTACTGCTATATAGAAATGGAACACTAAACATTCCAATTTCTATTTATCATTCGCTGTTTTTTAATTAAATATATTCGGTTGATTTTCGTTTACTAATAGCCATTCTGAAACTGCATTATAGAATGTAATATTTATATGTATATTTCTTAGTTATTTAACGATTTATTGGCCTACTTAAATAATTGATAATTATTTAACTATGTAGCACGGATATTGGATTGAAACTTTGCAAGATACTATATCTTACGATTAATACAAATCCGATCATGGATCAACTCTCATTTTTTCTTCGAATTGAAGAACCGCCTTAGCTTGAAACGGGTTAAGCAACTAAAAATTATTGCGATAAGTCGTTGAGGGAAATTGTTTAATAATGCCAAATCGGAACTCGCGATAATTTCCGGCAAAAATAAAGAGAAAGAGCTGGAGATTCAAAGGAGACGACTAGGAGGGAGAGTCAAGATTTTTCGACCGCGACACTCGAGTTGCGAAGTTCCGAGGAATCGCTGGAAATAATTTTAAAAAGTTCGCCCGAGATTTTCGTGTTTGTTTTTCGGCGAACTACGAAGTCGAGATTTCTCGCAGCGAGCGCGATAGAGAGAAAGAGATCCGGCCTTATCGGCGCTCCCACTTTTTTCTATTGTCCTTTCGGCTTTCAAGCCTGATTTAAGCATTCAAGAAAAAACTACAAGTACAACGAATAAGGAAATCTAGAGGAGTTCTTTCTCTTAATTCGATTGACCACTTATTTAGCTGAGTGTTCTAGGAATAATTTAGAGTGAAACTTGCAGTTGCAAACGTTCTTTTATTTGTATTTTCAAAATCTGATTTCACCCTAGCTTCTAATAAATCTTACGAAGAAAGATTACCTACCCAACAGATTTGCGGTTATTTATTCGCTCTAAAAGCTATCTGAATATATATCCCTTATATCTAAAAAAGCTGCAAAAAGCTAATGCGATCTGACGATCTAGCGAAAAACCCATCCTTCGTTCGAAAAAAGGTTCGAAAATTCTATTTGGAAAAGACCGTGAAATTAAGAATCATAGTACACGGCCGCTTGAAAAGGGGTGGAAAAAAAAGTGATGGTGGCGCGCGATGTGCTACTCGCAGAATCGAAACTGTATAAAATGAAACGCGGGCGCACTCGGCCCGAAAAATGGAATATTCATACGCCATCGGCAACGAGGCAAAAAAAGCTCTGCCCGAAAAATCCAATCGAGCCTTCCGCGAGATTAATCCGCCGCTTCTTTATTGAATTGGCCGTTGGACGAGGCTCTTCTCCTCTTAGCCGAATATAATCCGCGAGCGAAATCCTTTGGTCTGGAGAAAAACATTCATTAAGCATTTCTGATGGGGCCGCAGCGTTAAATTCCGTTTCGATCTCGCGAGATTCTGCTGCGGCTTTCGTTGTTTCGGCCTCCTGTATAGATGCATTTGCAAGGGTGAGAAATGGACTCGATATGGAGATTTTGCGCGGGCCTTCGATAATTCAACAGCTGCGACGATCATGTCCGAGCTTTCAAAAATTCATGGGATTTAAATCTGTCAGCGATGCAGGTCCGTTCATGACTTAGTTCTCCTTTGTTATAGTGTTTCGCTTTCTCTTTACTTCGCCGTGAAAGATTTATTCCACGTTATCGCACGGTGAAGTATTTTTCCATTATTGCTGATTGTATCTCATCCATATTTAACTTTACTTTTGCAAAGACTTTTTGCTCCGAGCCCGAGTGATGTACTTGCAAAGTACGATTTCAAGCAAAAAGACATTCTCCCTTTTCGACCTGCACGTTGTTACATCATTTTTGACCTGTCATCTTTATTTTTAAAAAAACTTGAATAAAACCTATTGATTCGATCTTGCCTCTTTCTTTGTTTTGGCCAACCTTTTCAAATTAGCCAAGTCAATTTAAATTTTACTTTTCTAATGAATGTTGATTGATGATACATCTTTATTGCGAAAGCATGTTGTTTTTGATTGTATAAAGGTAACATACATAAGTAAAATTTTAGACAAAGCTGTGTAAGCGTAATGCACTATAATCTGGACATATTTCAACGAAATTTGAGCTTCATAATTCTGACAACTTTTCTGCTAACTTGTATATCCGAGTGGATTTGTGTTTGAGTGTATACGTGCATTCGCTTGAATCCTCCATAGAAGATAAAAGTTGGATAGATATACAGTTTGCGCGACCTAAAATTTTCATAAATGCTTAAAGTATGGTTAATAGCAACGGAACAAAATTGATTTGAATAGTTTAAATGTGTTTTAATAAATCTTCTTTTATAAATCATGAAAGGTAGTATTGATAAATAGCAATGGTTCTTTAATCTCTGCAAAGCATAAGTTACTTTAATTCATCGGATAATGATGTATGAATATTGTAAATTTTGTTTATTTATTTATATATTATCCATCTGTAAAATCAATTGTTCAGTTTTTTAAATACTTGAAATTTTATAGAGTGCTTAGTTTTTATTATTTAAATCAAACAGCAAATAAATCTACTATTGTTATTCGGTTTTTACAATACTGTGAAATTAGGTTGATTAATTGTGAGATTGGCCGAACGCGACAAAGCCGAGTAGAGTAGAATTCAAACGGAATTCGGTTTGTGGTAGGAATTGAATTGAGATTCCACGAGAAATTCTTCCCTCATTTATTTTAATGAAATATGTGCAGGCAAAGGTTTTTTCAAAAGTCCTCATTCCTTATTCATTTCAGCTTACATAAAGAAACGAATAATTCAAGTGCAATTATGACAAGATAAACCGAACCAAATCTCAAAAAAGGATTTAAATTTTTTAAGAAAATAATACAATTTTTGAAATACCAGTGGACTTACATTGTGTCGATGTATTTGATGCTTTGCAAATCAGCGAATTCATTGTATATGCTGAATAGAAGTTACGCAACAAGTAATTTTACGGTCTTCAACGCAATCTTACGCAATGTTGACATGTCGAAAATACCTGTTGCAATAACACTACGCAGAATTTTAACAGCCATTCAACTTCAACGGACGCCATAAATAAAAGAAATACTCTACAGCGATTTTCAAAAGCATTAATCAAAGCGATAAAAATTGCCGAATCGCCCAGTGAGTACTGGTTATTAAGCATTGTTGTATTTTCAGACGCGTCATATCGATTCCATTCAACACAAAAAATGTCGCTCAACAACCGACTGCTCCGTCCATCAGATAGACAAAACGCGAAGCAGTGCCCGCAGAAAAATCTTCGCGTTTCACTCGAAAATTTGTGGAGCCCTAATTTAATCAATGATAGGCCGACACTCAAGAAAATATTTTTCGGCCTCTCTTTCTCTCTGCATTTCGACAAAAGTTGTCGGCTCGGCGGATGCAGATATGGCTTATTTGTTCCCTGCTTCCTCCGTATATTCATTCTCTTGCCCACTCTTTCATAAGCCCTTTCTCTCTCGCGGGCAGTAATTACGTACTCTGCGCCGGACGTTTCCATCGACCCTAACGGAATGAACTCTATAATCTTTCTACCATGCCAATAAAGCTCGATCAGAGGTCTATTTCTATCCAACTCCCTTCATCGCGAGAAATCGGCCTTTGGGCTCGGCGTCATTACAATCACGCGTTATATATGTACATCTGTGTATTTTATATACAGGGAGGCTCGACGATTAAGTCGATAATCGATTGTCAATAATTTCTTGGTCCTTAAACGGGGCGGCGCCGGGCCAAGCTGGAGATAGCGCTGAGAGACCGATGGCTTTTATATTGAGAAAGGAGCCGCGGCTTCCGCTGGATTTTGAATAATGCGGAATCCTGAAGAAGTGCCATTTGAGAGCTGAGGCCGAATAGAAAACGCTGAATTAGCCTTTAGTTAGTTCTTCTCTTTACAAACTTTTTCACTGAATATAAAGTGCTTTTGATTAAATCAATAAAAAACTTTTATTTATAGAAACTCATATTTAACTGCATTTGCTGTATCAACTTAATGAATGATTAGCTTCACGCTAATTTTTTACGAGAAATCAGTAAATTAAATCAATTCAAAGCGTAATGGAAGATAATAGATTATAGTAGTTTATGGTGCTGTTAACAATCCGAAGCGGTAAAGTCATTCTTCACGAGAAAATAGATAATACCTATAGCTAATGAATTAATTTTCATTGTGATATTAGCCATTATGAATGCCACGAGTAATAACCATGAATGCGGAACGACCGATTCATATCGATCAACGCGCGGAAAATTGCTCGCTGCCATGCAGCGAAATTGTATATTAAATAAGTAACTCGATAGACAAAGATGCGATCAATAGTGCTCTCGTAAATACGAGTCGAGGATTCTATTTGCGTGACAGTCGAAACAATATGTGTTTGTATAAGATGCAAATAAATCTTGAGAATCGGAAAACAAGGATTTCAATATGTTAATAATGCTAAACAGATTGAGTGCTTTTCCTTAATAGAATAATATTTTCTTTAATAGAATACCTATCCCTCATAATAACTAAATCAATTATCGATTCCATCTGTAATTTTATCAAAACAAAAAATGAATTAGCAGGGTGGAATGCTGATTTTGAAAAACTCAATAAAATATTTAAACAATAAGATATTAGACACTTTAAATAGTTATAATATATATATATATATATATATAACAAGAACTTTTTTGGTAAATAAAAATGAAACAAAAGAAAACGTTGAACTTACTATTTTTAATTTTTTGAAGGATATAATAGGTATTTTAATAACTTTCTTATGGCGAGATATGAAGGGAATTACAGAGTACGTAAGCGTAGAAAATGAAACAGCGAGTCTGGCTAGATTTCGCGAAAGGCGGCTTAGAATGCGCATAAATTCGTACAAACGCCGGCCCGAAAGAAGATAATTCGAATGCGCTACGACGGCCAGGAGCGCGAGGAAGGTTGCGTATACTCAGCAAAATAAAACGTGGAAAATATGGCCGCGGCTAAATTATACATGCTCGCTTGCGCTTTTTTAATATGGTAATTGTACGTGAGTGGAATTAACTCTGAGGCGTTGCTGAAAATTAAAGCTACCTCGGCGCGGGTTCTCGCGGAGGAAGGGCTAGAATATGCAGTCTGATGATGTAGGTATCAGTAAACCAGTCAATCAACTGTCGTTGAACTAGTTAGGCTGCCTTGCCCCGAGAGACGGCTTGTATTGAGCAGATCTCAATCGACGTCAATTATGAATGCCTGCGGAGCTTATTATGTCGTCTTTCCGGTGTAAAAAATGTTTATGGGCTATTATTTCCACTTTTCTGTACTTTTGTTTAAGTCCGACAATCAATTTCTTCGTACGATGAAAAGCTTAAAAACAAGTGAATAAGGTGTCTTTTAAGGCAAGCAATTTATTTTTTCAGACATAATTTTTTTTTTTTAATAATAATAGTAATAATCATTGTTAATAAAGTAACATTATTGGATCAATAAGAGCATTTCGTGGTTTGTAAATTTCAATTAACTGAGAAAGTAATAAAAGTGAATATGCACGTCACTCAAGTAATTGGTTTTTGATTGAACTTCAAAGCATGTCAGTCTTGTTTTCCACTGACGTGTGAATAACCCGAAGTGGTTACGGAATTAAAAAGTGTTAAATTACAAACAATTATCAAAAAGCATCGATGGCTCAAAATCTCAATCGAGTTGTCTAAATTATTGAAAAATTCATCAATCATTAGAAGGTATGAAATAGTACTTTTCGACCTCGTTTCGCTTGGGAGAAAAACGTCTCACGAGGTGAATAATCAACTTAAACACCAGTATCGAACATTATTTTATACCACGAGCGCCGAAAAATCACGTCAAAGTCGAGATTTTGTTCGAGTGGTATAAATTAAATTAAATAAATTAATTAATTGAAATTATTTAATGCCTAAACCTCTGAAACTTTATAATATCCTTTCAGACATTAGGCATTTCAAATTCCATACTCAAAACTTCAGAACTTTCTAGAGATATTTAGTTGAAAATTTGAAACTGTTTCGGCTCCCCGATTACAGGTTCTGTTTTATCCATAGCTTGATCAAAAATTCATTCCGCCGGCTGCGTGCTTTTTAAACTATTTCCCGAGAGACTTCAGAAAATTGCGTGGCCATTTGAGGGGAGCAATCCAGTCGAGCGTCCGTTTCCTCGAACTAAAATAGGTCAACCAAATACCTTGACCCCTGACTCCAGTTAGTCCTAAGGCACGACAGTAATAAGGCAAATGTCCGAGTCCAAAATTAGAGAGCCAATTTCCTGCGTAAATGCGATACCAGGGAGATCAAACAGCCGAACGACTGTTTCGTTTAGTCGATACCGCTCTGTTAACCGCGACGATTCTTTGCTCCCGGAGGGTAAGAAAGCAATCGGTTTTGGATTAGATTCCGTTCGGGTCGAGGCATTGGATACTTTAAAAGCATTCGTTTACCATTTTTTATTCGTTTACCGTTATTTTCGCGCATCGCAGTCGAAAAATAGATAAATAGAAAAATAGAAGTTATTAAAGAAGCATTGTATTCTCTAGTTAATTGAAAAACACTAAAAGGTTTTATGTATCTTAAATTTATGGAACCTACTGGCATTTCAATTTTCGGTGAAAGATTATGAAGTTTTTAATTTACCTATACCATTCAAACATAATTGTTTCAGTTGTACGAAGTCAGTTAAAAAAAACTTTAAAAGAACAAAATTACTTTTTTGTGTTTTAAATGCAATTACTACTTTACAAACACTTTTGAAATTAATTACGAGTATTTGTTAGGAGATTACTCATAAAGACAAAAAAGTCTTATAACATGAAATCTAATTTTCAACTGTCTTACTATACTCGGTATGCATCTACTATATTATACTGCCTTTAGCAGATATATCTACAAAGCCTTAAAAACTTTTCTAAACTTTTCCTAACTCAAAAAGCTCTAATTCTCTTGCCGCCGAAACTTTTTCAAAATACGGTTTTCTTCGAATTCTCTCACCTCAGCACTTCCTTAAATTCCATCTTCCAAAATAAATATTTCCATATTACATCACTCTCCCCAAGGCATTTTATCTAGCTGCCTTTTAAAATTACTAATACCGCTAATTCCCAACAAGGGAAAAACTAGCGCGAGCTTCCGCACGCCTTTTCCTAATTATCACAAAAGTCTACCTCTAATCCCCGGCTCAAATCAATTACGCGTCTCATTTGCTGGACATCTGACCAACGCTGAAATTTACAAGTTTGCTCGCGACTGCGAAAATCCGATAAAAAGTTTCCGTGTACCACCTGCCTTTACCGTCGACTCGCAGTAATTATGTTACCTGTGTTGTTGCTGCTGTTATTGTCGTTACCCTTTTGGATGCTAGAAATGTTTTTCGCGTGTTTTTTTTTTTTTTGTTCAAGTGTTAGTCGTTTTGTGTGTGTAGGATTGTGGATTTATGAATTCGCAGGACAAATTTTTGCAGCACATATGGATGAAAACTATTGATCTATCCGTTAGAAGTTGTGGATAAAAACATTTTTTAGCGCCCAGCTTTATTGCTGGAGGTATTTGTTTGTTTTTTTAGTTACACAGTTGGAAGTTTTCATTATTATTTGACCAATTTTTGACCAATTTTTTTTAATTGTTTGTAGATTTAAGCTAAATTTGGTCAACTATTAGTGAAATGGCTAAAAAAACTCGTGAAATTTCCAACAGAGTATCGTTTGAAAGTGTTGTCAAGAACGAAAATGATTTTAAGCGCGATCATTCAAGTTTATTTGTCCTTCTATTAAACTTAATACCAAAATATACGAAAATCTTACTGTACGGTTTAGTAATAGTTACAATATGTTTACATATAAGCTTATTTATACTTGTATCTCAACAACTCTGACGTTATTTTCATACAATTTAATACTAAAATTGCCTGCGCCCGATAAACGACGCACATAATCATATTATGGCCGAATAAAGCGAACGACATGGGGGAAATAGTCAGAGGGCGAAAGTGTACTCTTCGAGAGCTTGTTGATGCAGAAGTGCAGTACAATAAAATTTAACGTCGTTGCGTTTGTTAGAGCGTTAGTTTTAATAATAAATTGTTAATTAATTTATTGTTTATTTAAAATAGAATATTATTAATTACAATATATTATACGAAACAGTTTGCTGCTAAATTGATTCATAAAAACTAAAATTAGTATATGAAATATATTTCAATAAGCTTAAGGAAGTATTAAAAAAGATTATGTTTCAATTTAAAGCCAAACAATTCTATAAAGTATTTTATATTTCGACAGCTTATATTCTGCTATTCTTTTTAACAAAATAAAATAATTCTATTTAAATGGTATAAAAATTTGTAAGCAGTTTCTTTTAAACATTGATTAATCTAAAAAAATAGAGATATAATAATCAATATATTCATTCCAGTTTTTATGAAGAATGAATTATTCAGTTCAAAATCTGTATAAGATTTTTGTTTTAAGAAAACGAAATTGGAGTTAAGGAAAACCAATTAATTTTCCTTTTAAAGAGAACGTAACCCGTTATGTAAATCAGAGCGGCTTATGTAAATTATGAAAAGCGTAAAAAAATAAAAAGTCGGCGTACGCCGTGAAGCTCGACGGGACCGTAAAGAAAAAAACTGCGGCACGAAAAGAGCTACGCGTGACTGCGCCTCTCCGTCGATGCCTCTTTGGCGCGTAACGACGCTCGGCGCGTTATAATGGCGGCGACCGACTTTGCCGTCTGAAAAAAAAATAACTATCTTTCCTCGACTCGCGGAAAAATCAATGCTTCAAGGGCGGGAGTCACGCGATCCGAAAAAAGCTCTCGCAAGCACAAACACATCCGGCGTTAAGAGTTTCTTCATATTTATACGACAAATCCTCTTACGGGCGGAAAGAGCGAAATACGCGGGTCGTTAGTTACGAGAGGGGGAGAAGTGGCGTCATTAGAAAAGTGGGTTTCCATTAGCATGAACGGTTTTCCTTTCGCGCGCGCCCCGGAGAAAATGGGACACGCTGGTAAACAAAAATCTTGCTGCCGAGGATATAAATGTCCTGCTAAGCGCGTTATGATAATGAATCGACAGTTTCTCGCGACCGGACTGTTTTTTTTGGTTATGAATGGCGGGGAAAAGTATCAATTGTATCCGATAGAATTCTGTCGATTTGATTTAATACCTGAAGTTTATCTTTAGCTTTTTTTCTATACTTTATACAGTATATATGTTTCAAAAATTTGTTTTGTTATTCGTAAATGTTTACCTTATACCATATTTTAAAATGATGTTTTTCACTTCTTTTGATGATCAAAAATATTCACATTTAGAGACTGTAAAAGTAAAATAACAGAATCATTGTAGCAATTAATTGATGAACTATTGTGTTGTGACGTTTGAAAAAATTGAGTTTTGTAAGTTTTCGATGATGTGTAAAAAGAAGACTGTGCATTATTGGAATGAAAGCTTTGGCATAGTTTAACTGGAATAATCGGAAAAATCGATTTCTCTACAGTTCCGATAGCTTCATTAAAATTAAAGGTCTAAAATGGTTTATGCTTCGCTAAATAGATTTTTTCCATAAAAAACTTCGCAGCAACAGAAAAGCGCATATAAAAAATAGTGAAAAAATGCTGTCATATTATTCATAAATATTTTCTGAAATTGCATCGGAAAATGTCTTGTAAAGCGCTGATTCGTGAAAAAAGAGGACAGCGACTGGAGATGAAATTAGATTATGGAGATAGGAAAGTGTATCGCCGTGCAGCAATTTCATCTCAAAGGCAAGAATTAAGCCTGATGTATATAAAATAGTCGTGGAAATGCCCAAACAAAAAGCTTCGGTGTAGTTTCATCTGAAAAGTTTGACTTACAGCTTCCAGTCGCCACGCGGACTTTAAACCAGTAGTCATAAGGACTTTTACGAGTGAGAATTTTTTTCTCGGTCGGCGCTGGGAACAGTGTAAATGCTACTCGACGATGTATGAGTTTATTACTGGCATTGCGAGTCTTAACAACACGTGTTTTTGGCGTCGCTGTTTTACAAAACTCTATACATATATTTTTCGCGTGATTTTACGGAAGTCGCAAGTTTCAAATAGCTAGTTAATTAAAATTTTATTTTTAAACATTTTGTTAAATGAAGAAAGCAGAGAACTTGTTATTTTTAAAATACTGACGCTATGCAAAAGAATACGCAAAAATAACCATTATTTTTTATTACTTTGTGTCTTCTTATATTGTAGTCTACTCTGAAAATAATAAATCCTACGTATTCAGTCGTCATCACTGAAGTGCATTTTAGTCTGAAAAAGACTGTATCCTTTGCGGTACATAAAGCGTTTTGTTTATAGCAACAATAATCTCTACTTTACGACTTTAGATACGATATTTTCGTAAAAAAAGTAATAAAAATTATTTTTACGAGCAGAGCCACTCTTTTTTGAATCAGATTTTCTAAAATACTAAAAACAACAACGAAAAATGGTTTATAAAGCTCTTACTAAAGAAACCGCTTTAATAGAAGATGAAAAAGCTCGGCTCTCATCTCGCGCAAACTCTATTAATTTTCGAGGGATAGAAATTTTTTTCCCCGGGGCTAAAGAAGGAAGTGCATCTCATATATCTCGACTCTCTTAGATCCTCTAACCAACTGCGACTTAAAAAATATTGCACGCACTTCGCAACTCCCGTATAAACCTGCGACGTATGCGCGAGAACCGAGGTCAATCGCATTTCGCGCGCCGCGTATGTAAGAGAAAACGACGCGATTACTTATACGTTCCAGCTTTCTGCCCAGATAGGAGCTGCAAAATGCTCGTTTCTCCGCATATATTCGCGCGCGGAGCGCCTCTCAAATATATTGCCGCTCGTGTAATTTTCTGATTTTAGAAAGGTCGAACCTTTACGTCACGCTTCCGTATGTAGCGTGTAAATTACTTTATTAATCGCTCTATTTTTCACTTGTACCTTCAAACTTTAAATGAAAAATGTCAATATTTTTTGGTTACAATTCCGTTATTTATGCACAGGGATTCGACGATGCTAAAAACTTTTCGATGTGAAATATTAATAATATTTTTAACATTGTTTTTCATCACTTTTTTTAGCGTTGCAATATTCAAAGTTAGTTTTGTTTTCCAAATATAAGTTTATTTTAAATTTTACTTCATTCAGCATTTTGCGATATATTCTCCTGAAGCGTGAATTCACACAACAATTACGTCCATCTATACTGATTCTAATAAAAGTTTCAAACATCAAAAAGTAATGGGCAATGTTACTACTCTTCGAATATCAGTGATAATATAACCAGATAGTAAATGGTAGTAAGTGATAGTAACGATACGGCAGTGATGATAGTTAATGATACACACTTTGTTAAGGATAGTACATTTAGGCTGTTTATTATTTATCAATTCATACGCGATCATCATAAAAACTTGAGATTACAAGCCACCAATACGTTCGAGGCCGCAGCCGAGAATAATAGAAAGAAGAAGGGAAGTCGCGAGGAGAAGTCCGGTCACATTTTTAATCCACTACGAAAGTTTTTGAATTACGCGGTTAACTGCCGGGTCGTGCTCGCGAAGGGTGGAAAAGTGCGACGCGGCGACGCGCGCCTGAAAATGAACGAAAGAAAGAAATAAAGTGCACAATGCCGGAGGAACGAGAGCGAGAGGAAGAAACAAAGAGGGAGCATAATAGACTTCGCCTCAGCGTTCATTGCGCATGTGCATCTGTATGTGCGCTCCCGTTTTTCTACCCCTTTTCTATCTATGAATATACAATTACTGAAAATGAGTTGCAATTTTCGTTACTGTTAGGCAAAATTTTAATTTTCCACTTAACTTTAAAATTCTTGTGGAGGAAATTCAAGTCACAACGGAAGTTACGTCACGGAAGTGTGAATAATATTAAAAAACATTTGATTTTTGTTGTTAATTCGCATATTAATTAATTTAATGCCTTGAATAACCGTTGCTTTTCTGATATTCTTCTGATATTCTTCTGATGTACTTCTGAGTAGTTACATTACTTAAGTTTATTCAGATTGACCAAATATCCCTGTAATTATCGTTTACGCCAAACAATTTATATTTTTCCCAAAACGAGTCATTTAATAATAAATTATTCAGTCATCATTTACAAGTATAGAATAACCTTAGCAGTTTGTTTATTTGTTTGTTTGCGGCAGCAAATAATAGTGGAAATAACGTTAGAAAAGAAGGGGGCGAGAACGTAAGAGCCAAGGTAGTAGAGAAAAGGCAGTTAGGGTCAGCTATATACAGCCTTCCTTGCCCGGAAGAAAAAAATGGCGTTCTGCCCCTTTAATGGCTTTCACTCACTTAGACGTGTACGACCCTCCATTCTTTCATTTTTTTTTCTTCTCCTCTTGAACGTCAGCCTCCCCGCCGAGACGCATTCATTAAGGCCTAGCTCTCATATAATAATCATGGCGGCCAGCGCGACGAATTCGGATTAATTTAACAAAGTCAGAGGAGTTATTTTCGTCGATTCAAAGGGAACGCGCGTGATTGCTCTCCGTCAGTAGCATTTGAAGTTGCGGCCCATGTTGTTGTTTGACTCCGGTCTTGCGGAATTACGTGATTTTCGGATTGAGTTGCTGGATTCGCTGCGGGGCAATCGTGTTTTGATGATGCTGATCGCTCGCCTGAAAATGTGCTTCAAAAGGCTTTTTTGATCGAATGGAGATATAACTTTTTTTTATGAAGCAATGTAGCTTATGTAGAGCGAATATTGCGATGCTTTTTTTACGGAGAAATAGTCTAACATTTCAGAAGCATTATTAGGCAATATAAAATTGCTGTACTTATTAAAATGTTTTACGTTTACAGCATTTAAACAAATGTTCGAATCATCAAATCAGCTAATGGTGCATTAACGCAGTCGTCAAATAAATAATCAGTCGGCGCGAAACAACTCGGGGTGGCAATATCGTCAAAGATCATTATCGGCACGATTAATCGTCGACGCACGTATATGCAGTCGGTACGCTGAATATTTCAAGCCTCTCTCTCCCCCGCGAGACCTGTAATACATCCGCGCGCGCATATCATTATTATTCGCTCGCTCTCTCGTTATACTTTAATTTCCGGCCTCTTGGAAAATTCATTAGGAGGGCTGGATGTCTGACTTAGCCGAGCGGGGAAACCCGGTCATCCCGTTGCGAATTTTAAACGATAACTCTTTTTTTCAGAGACGGATGTAAATACGCGGCTAAATTATTAACGGGCGCGAGATGTTAATTATGATTTATGAGTCGCGGCTGGAATGCGGACGCTTTTTTAGGGCGAGTATATAGGTTGCGTAATAAATCTGTAATGGAGGTGATTTTTAATTAATGGATTTAATTTATTAGGACTGCTTTTGCTGGGGACAGCACTTTACGGATTCTTTTTTAATATAAAGTACTTTATAATAAAGTTAAATACTATATAAAACTAATTAATTAATAATTAATAATCATACCTTCATGACTCCATACTTTCGATTATATAACTACGTCATCGTGCCGTCGCCTACAATCAAATAAAAAATCGAAAATCATCTCGTCAATGAGTAGTAAAGCAAAGTCAAGCGAAGCCCGACAGCCAACTTGAAAGCTGCGAGGCTCGGCACTTCCTGCAAATTCGACGACCCGCGCTGGTTCATCATTCATCGGCGATATCTTGACGCGGCTGCATACAGGGCAAGAGGGGGAGGGGAGAAGCACGGCGTGATGTACGAGCTCGGCGCATAGTTTAGCGCTCGGCGGCAAAGTCGGAGTCGCGCGCTCGGCAATATATCGCGAAATTGCAATGATCGCGTTAGGAGCCGTTTCTCGGCGACGAGGACGGAAATCCAATGGGGAAGTTGCGGCCGAGCCGATTAGATTTATTTCGCGGTTTCTGTTTTAAGTCTCATGAGGATTTTTGGAGGAAGTAAGGCCGAGGGAGGGCGAGACGCTTAATGAAAGCAGGAAGACGGACTTTTCAATGCCACTGGAGAGGAAAGTTTTTTGAGACTGATGTGATTATCGAATTATCGAATCGGATAAGTTGTCAAAGTCGGAAGAAACAGTTTGGTTAATAAGATTTATTTTATTTAATCAATATATTTTTAATTAAATAAAATTATTATTGAACAATATTAAAAGAGTTTTTTCTTTAGTTGGAATAAAAATATTTTTCCATTGCTTTTCATCACTAATTGAATTAAATAACTTCAAACCAATTATTTAATACTATAACTAAAGTTTTTATATAATTTTAAAGCGGTTCGTGGTATTTAACAGAAAGTTTTGAAGGTTTAGTTCTGATAAAATCATTCATTTAGAGAGAGCCATAAAAAGAGATTTGAAAACCGTGTTAGATGAAACAGTGCACCTTGATTTATCACTATTGTTCGTTCAACAACAATAGTTTTGTCTGGATCTCCCAGGACAATCCTATAAAGAATCGTTGCAATGAACTACGCTATTGTAACCATTCAAGCTATAAGTAAAACAATAGAATAAAACCAAATTGTACCAAATCTGCAACTTAAATATATTTTATTGACATTTTAATTTTAAAAATTTACTGATATTATTGTATATATTTTTTGGTTTCAGGTAAGCACAAACGACTAGATTGCTCAATATTCCTTCTATCTCCGTTCGTAAGTATTTCAATAAATTTTT
>JAWWEM010010534.1:0-25658 GCA_035582935.1 Ormyrus thymus | reverse complement strand
TGTCCCACAAGTACCATTAAAATAGTAATTTTTAAAAAAAAAATCTTAATTATTAAAAAAAATTTTTCTCAGTGTAATACTCTAACGGTCAATAATATTATATAATATATATATGGGCGATTCGAATTCAAAAAATTATTTATTTTGAAATAGTTTTTTCGCTGGAATTCTGTACTTAATTTATAATCCGAAAGCCCTAAATTTAAAATGAAATCATAATTATTTTTGTTATTAAATTTTATGCACAATTTATAGCTAAAATTATTATTATTACATCGAAATTATTAATTTATTTACGTCTTTTAATTTGTTTATTCAAATTCCAAACAATAAAATATGTAAAATTCACGAACTCACTTAAGGCGGTTATATACTGAAAAAAGTTCCAAAAATCAATTTTTTTTCATTTGATTTTTTGATTATAGACTTTACCAAAATGTAGAAAAAAAATTTTCGGGCACAATTTAAAGAATTTCAAAAGTTACGGCTAAAAATATAATTTTCTAAAAATACTAAAATTTACGTTTGCTAAAGAAATCACTGTAAAAATATTTTAATTATTATTTTAACATTATCAAACATTTTTTTATGCATTATATATTATGTTTTATTGAGTTTTAATGATTTCATAAAAGAATTTTAATTTTGAAATTTCGAATAAGCGCACTCATCGCGTTTCAGTCGTGTCGCCAGTGTCGCCATAGTCTGTGCGTTTTGTCAGCTGATCGCTTTATAGTGCCAATGTTTTGCCTCAAACATAAGTTGAGGTTAAACATGTTTATTCTTTGCAGTAAAGTTTGAAATCATTTAATGTCTTCAAAGAACATACTCCTGGACTCAGAGCTACTATTTCAAAATAGGTAAATTTTGAAGTTCCATTATTATTTCCAGCTTAAAATACAAAGCTTTCTCTTTGAGAATGCAATAAATAGAACTTTCATTTTTCTGTTCCAGGTCCTCTTTAGTCATTATCAGGCTTTACTTGTTGGTATTTTTTGATACATTATTGTGCTATGAATGTTATTATAAAGTGTAATTTGTAAGGCTGTTATAGATCTGCACTTTCTAGCAGTGGAACAGGTCACAGGATTACTTTATTTACAGAGATTATGCTGGCTTGCACATCATGCACTTGGACTACAACAAGTTTGCTCTTATTGGAGGGAAGCATTATGAAGTTTTTGATTTAGTAATGATACTGATACTACTCGAGTAATGCTGATGCAAACTTTTAATGGCAGTTCGACAAAGAGGTGCTTTAATTGCCTATAGAGGAGTCCTTTTCTTTCTGACAATGGACTGCGAACATCTTCAGCCATCTTTAACTTTTCAAGACAAGTGGTAATTGTAGTTTAAAAAGTTAGTGATGTGCCGAGTGTTTTATTTTCAGAATAACATAACAAGTTCTTTTATTAGTGTTTTCTGAAAACTTTAGTGTTTAGGAGTTTGGCGTAAAGTTTAGACTCAACCGATAGATGCATTATCATCTAACAGGGCTTAAAATATTTGTTTTTGATGTCATTTAGGACCGATGCATTTTTTTTGTTAAATTTTTTTGTTTTAGTATTTTTAAATTAAGAAAACTTGAAAAAATTCAGAAAATTTGTTAAAAATCTACCAATATTTTTCAGTTTTTCTTAATTTAAATATACTAAACCAAAAAAATTTAACAAAAAAAAATACATCAGCCCTAAATGACATCAAAAACAAAGCTTTTAAGCCCTATGAGATGATAATTCATCTATCGGTTCAGTCTGGACTTTACGCCAAACTCCTAAACACTAAAGTTTTCAGAAAACACTAATAAAAGAACTTATTATGTTATTCTGAAAACAAAACACTCGGCACAGCACTAACTTTTTAAACTACAATTACCACTTGTCTTGAAAAGTTAAAGATCATTAAAGATGTTCGCACTCCATTGTCAGAAAGAAGGATCCTCAAGGCACTTAAAGTACCTCTTTGTCCAATATTACCAGTAATTATTTAATAATTATTGAACGCACTTTCGATGGGGAGCAAGAAAAATAGTACACGACACTAGACCGGAAAGTTTGATCACCGGGGCGTGCGTCATGACGCTCTCGGCTTCGCTTCGGGCATCATATCACGCACGCCTGGGCAATCCAACTTCCCGGCCTCGTGTCGTAATGTACTATTTTTGATGATTTTTTACTGTACCCTACCCTTAAAATGCTTAACCGCAAAGCAAATATCTCTTTTACCGTCTTCTTAAGGTCGCGCATTTCAGGAAGCAAAGAAACATAGGTATTGAAATGACGTAGGTGCAATATAAACTTCACGTGATGTTGCTATGGCTAGTATCTACCACGGCACACTGCTCCAAAGTTCTAATTGCTCGCAGCAGCGGCCTCGACTAACGAAGAGCCTTCGACTGATTATCGGCCATTACGTGGAATATTTCTTGCGTGATTCCGATTTCCAGGGCTGTGCGCGTTTAATTAAGCACAGCCATTTTGACATACGACCCATGCACTCAAAGGCATATTGGGAAGATGATTTAACTGTAACATCTGCTATGACCCATTATCTCTCTCTTGCTTGTGAGTGTGGATATCGGGAGCCGATTGTCGAGTGAGGTGGAGAGCTTTGATTTAAACTCGCCCGAAATCATCTCAAAATGCACCAAAATGCTTCGAAAGAGACTTTATACCAATAAGATGCCTCTTGTGTCCTATTGTAATTTGGTAGCAGACTGATAATATATTAAATGTACTATAACTTCTGGAAAATAATAAAAAAAATGAGAAAATATACTGTGAATCTCCTAAAATTTACTATATTTCTAGTAAAATTTACAAGAAACTATAGTATAATTTTTAATACAGATTTTGAGAATTTTACCAAACTACTACAGAAGTAACGTTTTACATTAACTAATTTGAATTTAAATGTCAATAGAAAGCTAAGTACAAAGTAGCAATTAATTCAAGAAAATAAGAAATAAATAATTGGTTCTGTTCAATTTGATTTTTGTCCCTTTTTTTATTCAATTTCCTAAGTAAATAGTGGTCTAGTAGCTCGTATTACAAAACCTTAAACTGACATTCCATTTTATATTCCTACTTAATAATAGTCGGAAGACTGGACAAGTAAGTGCGGAGTATAATGAAAATACGATGGTAAATGCGAACTTCTCGAGAAGAGCAAGGGAAGAATAGAAGAGCGAAGAAAAAGAAAAGATAATAATTTAGAACAAACAGTGAAATTGATGCTCTCCTGGCTCTCTTTTTGCCTCAGTCACGCAAAGAATTTCCTTCATTAAGCAAAACGTTTAAATGGTCTCAGATTAAAAGCTACGCTGCTGCATCTCGAGCCGTGAAATATTGGTAGCTGCTTTCGCTAAATAGTCCAGATGCGCGCAAGCATTAAACAGATTAAAAAATCAAGCGCGCTAAAGGCAAACGAAGCCTTCTTCGCCCTACTTTAATCGATCCCGTCCCTACTTGCTTTTACTTTTCGAACACGAAATTTAAGTCGTATTTAATACTGGTATTCCACTGGGAAATTTGAATTCACTGAAAATTTAATCTTTTTTATATTGAGAAGAAAGATAATAATACAGATAATACATTTCATAAGCGACAGAAATCATTAAAAAAATTTATAGGAATAATTTTTAAAAACTTCAAAAATAAACCTTAAAAAATTTTTAAAATATTGAATACTGCTGCTTAATTTACTTAAATATACTAAAATTGCATGATTGAACTAATAACATATCAATTTATGAGCGGCGATGACTCAATTGATAGAGTATTGAACCTTTAACTAGAAGGATTCTGGCCCGATCCTGATCTCCGCCGAAAACTGACATTGAGACCCATTGTATTTATTTACAAATCTCTAATAAAATCAAAGCAAGTGGTTCAGAATTCACTGTAAACTGTAGGTCTTCGTTGTTGCACACAAATATATAAGACTTGGGTGGACTGTAAGTTTACAATGAAAAAAAAAATCTATAGATCTATTGCCTAAGAAAAGTACATGATGTAAGTTTTTTGTAAGCTATGTACCTATACGGAAAATAAAATTCGTACATGGCTTCATTAATTAACTGTATTGTTTTGTAACAGTCATTTAGTATAAATTTATAATTTATGATCAAAATAAATATTCATATTAATATAAAGTGTAAATAATCGAATGTATTATTTCTATATAATTTATATTCTCGCTATATCATCAAAATGTTAATGCAAATTTAAACTGCCAAAACTGTATTTGCATTTCTACAAAGCTGAAAGATTTAAATAGTTTTCTTCAAAAGGCAAAGATTAAGGAATTTTTGACCCTTTAACGGTCATGGGCTTTGAAAAAAAGACAGCAGTCATATTGCATTTCACCAAAAAAAAATTAACAATCTTTTCTCTGATCATACGCGTATAAACTTTGAAAACTCAAGCAGGGCCAAAAGAAGCTTTTCGCTGAAACGTCGATTGTAAAAGTGCGAAAGCTTTAAATCATCGTAAGTCTCTTGGCAATAAGCCACAACGTTCAGGCCTAGAAATCGGGCCGATTGTGAGATCTTTGCCGGGAAATCGATTTTATTAAGGCGCAATATCTGCTCGCGGTGAATTTACTGCTCCGCCGTAGTTAAACGTCGGGTTTTGAGTACAGAGCCCAAGTGTATTCCGCTCGAACGCTCGGCTAGGCAAGAGGGATGATGCTGATCGTGCAGCTTCCGAAGCTGCAAGAGCAACAGTAGCAGTGCAGCTCCAGGATGGCCTATAAACAGCTTTGAACAAGAATGCCGGCGAGCTGAAGCCTCCAGAAATTAGGGAGATGTACTTTATCGCGGTTTTGTATACCTCTTCTAATCACAAACTGCACGCTGCCTGAGCTTCTCGTCTTGGAACAGAAAAACGAGACTTTTATTTTTCATAGATTTCAAATAGTGTTGCATCATTATACTTGCTCAATGAATTGGCAATTTATTTGAATAAAATATTCATTGAATTAAAATTAATTTGTTTAACCTTTTGAATTTTTATTAGCTTTGTACAAAATGCGTAAGTATTCTAATTAGATTTTTAATATGAATTCCATATTCATGAAATTATTACACAAAGTTAATGAGTAAGTTCAGATCCAATCAACAGCACTTCGGGGATTTTCATTATAGGAGAAAAAAAATTAGTAATGCAGATATTTGAATTTACAAAGTCGAATTTCCTATCACTTGATGCTAATTTTTCTTTCAACTTTTATCAAATTTTTTCAAATTACTTTAAAAAAATGAAATTGTGCCTGACCACACAGGGCTCTTTCTACTTAACAAACTGTCTTCTATTCTTAACCACCAAAAGCGTAACGTTAAATTGGCACTTCACCGCTTCCACAATTTTCTTCAGCTGAAAAGAAGCTAATTAAAAATCTGCTTCAATCAGAAATGCTTCACAAGCATTACCAGACAGCAAAGAATTATTCTCTTACGGATTGTCGGCGTCTTCTATTTTTGGATTTCCGCATTCGCGCAGGTGCTTCCGCACGACGATCTTTTCGCGTGTCGTCTCGAGGGCTCGTTTAGAGCTCAGCGCCGTACGAGCGTCATCCCGAAGCTGCCGGCATCCGCTTTAAATCTTCCGGGGCATAACAGCGCGAATTTTTCTAGAAATTTCTGGCCGAACGGCTCGTCCTCGTGCGCTTTATGCTCAAGATATCCGCTCATAAATAATAATATCGACTGCTTCCAGAGAGGAAGAATAAAAAAACGCCCGCTCAAGCATGAGCTCTCTTTATTTCCGGGGCCGTAATACTCTTTTACGGCTATTATTAAAAGCGCGACGCAAACACGTTACGCGTATCTGTTCTTATTTACCTTTTTAGTAGCGTGCAGAAGATTTTCTTGACGCATGAACTCATATTTTATATTTCGTCTGTTTATCTGAACTAGATAATTTTTAGCGCATTGATGCAAGAGCTAATTTATTAATTAATGTAGAATCTATTATTAAAAAATTTATTCAGGCCAAAATTAGAAATCACGATAAATTCTACGTAAAATTTCATACTACGAAATTCATTCATACAAATGTCTTAAAAACATTTTTTTTATTAAAGTTAACATGGAATGCAATTAAAAAGAAAAATATACAACAAAAAAGTATTTGTATCTCCTGGAAAAAGTAGAAATTAAAACTCAAAATTTTTCAAAATCACTTAAATAGCCATAAAATCGAAACTAATCTATAAAAGTACTTAAAATTTGAAAACAGGCTCATAAACATTAAATGAAACTTTTATGCGAAATTTGAAGCGAATCCACGGCGTCGTTTAAAAGTAGTTATGGGAGAATTACGTACACGTATTGTGACGAACCTGTCCGAGATCCCCTTAAGTTATTTTTCAAGATGTCAAAATTTTATTTTAACTATATTTTTAAACAGACGTATCTTTCCGAAGATTTGCCACTTTAATTGGTCCCAAATAGAAGATAGTTCAGGACATCGAACTAATGCACGTCCTTTAGAGGAAGCCAAAATTATAAGGTGAAAAAATTGTAAGACCCAAAATTATAATACCCGAAAATGTAATGCCCAAAAATTATAAGTCCCAAAATTATAGGGCCCAAAATTGTAAGGCCTAATGTAATAAGGTTAATTTTTTGGTAAACTTAGGTGCATTGAAAAATACCAGAGCCGGAAACCTCAAGCTCTTTAATATAATATAAGATTTTACTTTAACGCGCTTGGAAAATTACCAGATTTCGGGCTAATTTGAATAAAACTTAAAAAACATTACTTAAAAAAATTAGAAGTGAAATAACATCTTTAGAAATCTTGAGGAAAATTGTTGAACGAGTCTTGCAGTATAAAAAGAAGCGAACGCTACCAAAGTATTTGCGTTTTTTTACCATCACCTGATGTCGCGACAGGCGAATGTCGAGATAGGCAGGTATTCGTACCCTTATAAATGTTGAAACGCGCCACAGTGAAAATGTCTGGTACTAGTTAGAAGCTCGCGAAACTTTTCGCGAGATGTGCGCTCTTCCCCCTAGGCGCGACGTGCACATCTTAAAAGCGCCGCAGGCCGTTGAATTACAAGTGCAATCTCTCGCTTTCGATAGGTCTGGGCGAAGGGCTTAACGGAATCGTCCATTATTTTCGCGTTAATTAGAACGATCTCCCGTCGGGCCGAAGGTTCCCATTGCCTATGTACCTGTGTACGTGCGTTACTCAGAAGCGAGCCTTACCCCCACCTGGGCGTGTAATCCGGACCCGTAAATCGGGATTAAACTTAGCGGTATTCCCGAGAAGACTGAGCTGAGTATATAGGTGGCAAAGCGTCCCTGTTATTCGAACCGAAGGCTTTGAATCGTTTATCGGTTCAAAAATCTATGGTCTTACACTTTGTTAAATCGGAGGGAAAATTATAAGACAAAGACGATTACAAGGCAAGGTAGCGGTGACGATGTTCGCTTATTGAAAGGGCGTCTTACTTGGTAGTTAGCGATTCTGTGATTAAAGTCTTGCTTTTTATTCAAAAAAGCTTTTGCAAAAATTATTGTACTCTCCGGTTATTCGAGCACACTCTCTTTGAACCGCGGTGAAAATTACTATACTTTATGCTAAAGTTTGATGTACGTGTAACAATTGTTACTGTTAATTTATCAATGTTTTTTATAAGTTTAGTAAAAATGTCGAGACCTGCGAAAAAAGCTTCCTCTAGGAGGAAGCAATTTTGGTATAAATAATAATTTAAAGACTGCCCTCGATGTACTGATGAGTTAAAAACGCTTTTTTTCGTTTAAGTAGAGTAGCACATCGTTTAAATAATTGTTTAATACGTATGATTTAAAAAGATAAAATAGCGTATTTAAGTAAACTTTTAATCACTCGAACAAATATGAGCAAGTTAAAATCGATAAGAAAATCTGAGCACAAAAAATATCGTTATTATTTGCATCTCAGTTTTTGTAGTTTATAAAGCTTTTTGTATCTTTTTGAATGAAATTTTTATTTTCTTTTATCCGTGAACATACAATTTACTTTATATTTTTTCCTTCACGAGAAAGGGTTTGACTAATTAATGAAAAAATAAAGACTGGATTAAAAAATGTTTAGTATTCAAAGATGTAAGAATAAACGTTGTTGAAAAAGACGTGATTTTTGACTCCGCTTGTTTTCAAATGAATATGTCAACTGCAACTTGTATTTGAAATTTTCGAGGGATAAAATTCTTTGGTTAGCTTCGCCAACCTGCCTCTATCCTGTGCTTTTTAAACCAGTGATTTGGCCCTCGTGACGGCTGTCACAAGCGCAATATCATGCCGTCAGAAGTAGCTCTATAGACAAACAGAATTTACCTTTTTTATTTTTTAAATAAAAAAGATTCCAATCGAAATCTTGCTGTGTCTTGTATACACGACATTTTTAATAGCAAACTAACTCACGAGTTCACTGTTTATATCAAAGTAAATTTGCTTTTCAAGAAGACTAGATTTCCATACAGAAAAATAACCTGCATGCGAAACTTGCGAAAAACGGCCTTATTTGCAGAGCGAAAAATTGGAGAGAAGCGCTTTTAAAGTTAGAATAACAATGACTTTGTTAAAACTACTAAGTCAATATACATGCGTAGTTTTTATATGTTGACGCATTTTATGAAGATTCTGCTGAACTTTTTCTATGCATACTATTACCCTCTGCTCCGAAACTTGAATTATTTTCAATAGCAGACATCAAATGGGCGACGATTCATGATGGATAAGTGAATCGGCGGCCAATCGAGATGCCAAACAAATAGGAAAATCCCAGAAAACAATGCGAAACGAATTTAAAGATAATGTGCCCGCGTGCTGTTTTTTGAGCGGACCTTCCATAGAGGAATAAAAGTAAAACATCCAATGTTCCGCTTGCTCTCTGCTAGATTAAATGTCGCCTCCGTATCCTTTTCCTTTCTTTCTCTTTCTTCCCTTTCTTCCTCGCTGCACTTTACAGCCCGCTCGTCCTTTCTCTCTCGCGCAGCAAAGTTGCCACTGACCCTCATAAAAATTCCACTCTTACCTCCACTCGTGCTCTCTTTGTTCTGCAAGATCTATCTCGCAGTCTTCTTTATACCGCGGCTTATTTATTCCGTGCATTTATAAAAAGGGGAGCGAGGGAGGAGTTCGCGTCCTTATAAAAATTTATAAGTGATTCTCAAAATTTCAGGGCTTTTAATATGCGTACGCTCGTACAGCGTATAAGCTTTATTTTTCACGCCAATTTACATAAGTATCTGCCCGGATCTTCCGATTACATATGCAGATGCGCAGAAAAATATTGCTTGCGAGAAGAGAGAAAAAAAAATTGGAGTGATAAAGAACGAAAAGTACGATTTGTCTTTAAAGAGCTAACTCAGCGATCCTTCCGGCTAGACAGCGAGGGAACTTTAATTAAGTTTCTCGCATATTCTGTTCTCTACTTTTTGCATTTAAGTTTCCCAATATCTATAGCGCAAGGCAGAATGAATATTGAATGCGAATGTTCTGTGCTTCCGGTTCAATCAATCTGACAGATTTTATTTATTAAACTAACGAGCCGAAGAAAAGTTAGCTCCAACTTTTACGTTTTTTCACTTTTAATTTCACTTATACTTCCATTACGTTAAGAAAGTTTGCACTACTAATAATAAATTTTTACCGTAAAACTAGATTATTACTATTTACGAGAGTATAGTGGATTTTATATTCATTCGAACTTAATCTTAACGATTGGTTAGTTAATTATTTTCAACATTAACACTGCTTCTACGAAGTATAATCAAATTGATTTTGTTCTAACTTGCTAGTATACAGTCAACTATCAAAGAAGAACACAGAGACACATACGAAAATTCATATTCCCACTTCTGTACCTGAACTTTTAAGCAATTAACTTAATGATTCCGTTACTGAACAGGGCAAGAGAATGCAATGGAAGGGTACAATATAAAGAGATGAGCAATTCCCCAATTCTACATTGAGGGAGAAAAACCTAATCATTTTAGATAAAAGCTTCGTAAAGGTTTACAGAGAATCTAGGAACTTTTAATGCCGTAGAAGGTTTAATGTTACATCGAAACACTATCCTCTAAGCTACATTATAATGCTTTGTATACAGTGAGAAATACAGCTGGTAGAATATAACTCGGAAATTGAAGACTCCTGTACCCAAAGGAAACAGAATAGGTCGAGTTGCGTATTGAAATCGTACATGACATGGATTCTGAAAACGAATCCAAGAGAAAATTTAAAGCATGAGGTTGTAAATTGAGATTTATAAAATCAAGATGTCGATTGAAATAATAGGGTATAATCTAGTCCGTTTGCTTTAGCTTTGTCGTTCATTTTCGAATATTATTAACAAAGTTTCTTGAAATAAATCAATCCAAAGAAATTATTGTGATAATTAGAATTGGAATTCAACGTTATGCAGAAGAAATTTATAAAACAATTATTTCTGAGCTGCTTATTAGATTTCAAAGATTAAATTTCCAAATTTGAGTACCGATTTTAAACGTGAAATTTTAAAAGGTTTCAAGCGATGCGATATTAAGTTAAAAATATAAAAGAATTTAGGTGAAAGGTTCCGGAAGAAATTATTTAGTAATTTATTTATGTTTTAAAACGTCGGAAAATAAATATACGAATCCAGAGAGAATTCCACTCCCAGTGGACAATAGTCACGATGAGCTAAGTAAATACTGGGATTGATCCGGCAGTGATTTCCAACGGCACTTCTCAAGAATTCAATCGGCCAGGGGGAGCAGAACACACACGCCTTAAGCCGTCCAGTCGATCCGTCCTCAGTGTGTGGCACGTATTTATATTAGGCAAGCAACCGATACCTCAGCGAAGCCAAGTTCGGAACGACAAGGAATCTACGTCTCCGGCGGCCTCGAATGGGATTCACGGCCCTGACGTTAAATAATTGCCCGACGCTGATTGCTGATGTGACTGACGTCATAAACCACGCTTACGACTGGTTATTCGCGAGCGCGAGGGCGAGAAAGGGTGCGAATCAAGTTATATTGGCGCGATGTATCAGGTGTACCAGACTCAAGCTCATTTGTATCTGGTAATGGATCCGTCTCTCTGTTCCCGACGTTCTGTGTAGCTGGGAGTCTCTGCTATTGATTTATATATTCCCACTCTGCTTCTCGATCTCTTTTTCCCCTGCGCACTTCGTCCTCGAACGAGGGCGTCGTCGATATTTATCCGCTGATTCCTTTTTCGATTGATATCGCAGCTGCAGCTTGCATTTATTTATTTTCAAGCTTCGCTTTGCGCCTTCTAATATTTTTAGCTATTCCTTCGCCGTTAAGTGCAGAAAAAAGTAATGAATTATTGCCAGCTAAGCTTTTTCTGCAGAATTAGCAGTATAAACTTTTTATGGAGAAAATATACATTAGGAAGCTATTAAGCAAAGCTATAAAATCAATTCACGAACATCTGTAGTAAACATGCACTTGATAATTAATTTCTTCGCATGCGTATGATTTTATGGATTTGACACTGAAACCACACGTATCGCAAGTACCACACGTGAGTGCAGCATGGCTTCGCCATCGGTGTGCCAAATGAAAAATTATAGTTATAATCTACTAGGGATCTTCATTTTCAATCAGACACCTAATTCGAACTAATTCTAACTACTAACATTAAGAATTAAATTTAAAAAATTATGGCTTTTTTAAAAAAAAGCTAAATGACACAGTATTCCTTATTTTTTCTTCATTCTTTACAACAAAATTCGATAGAGTCAGCTTGAAAATGATAGAGTAGACCTTTCTGGATATGAAATTTGCTCTGCTTTGAAGAAAATCATTAGAGAGAAATTTCCGGTCTTTGCGCGCTTGTCCCAAACGGAAAGCTTAACTTAATATCCTTCTGCAGATGATATCTCTGCATTCGGAGGAGCTGAAGATATGAACAATCGCAGAGGCTTTGATTTAACCCGCATTTGATATTGCAACGGTTTTGAGACTCAAAGAACGTTAGTGTCGTCGTCGTAGGTTTGTTCAGTCGACTGCAAACGCGAACTGATACGTATCCATTTATAAGCAATATTAATTAATATTCTTTTTTGTCTTCAAATGGCAAGTGGCATCAAGTGGACAGCAAAATTATTGGAATTTCTCCGTCATTTAACAATTATATTTCCGAATCAGACTACCAGAAATTTAAATGAAATTTGATTAAATTCACAATTTTCATGATTTAGTTTTTCTTTATCTATAACTAACGTGGTGAAATAAGATAATTGGAGTTGAATGAATTTGTAGATAACTTACAAATAATGTAAGAAATCTATACAAAATGTAGAAATTTCATAATAACAATTTTTTGATACATTACAGTTCTCCGTAAATGCTCTACAAATACAGTATTTTTATATAATTTATGTGATAAGTGGGACTCATAATTCGGAACGACAAAAGTATCACTGGACACAAAAATTTTATGTGCAAAATTTTAAAATATCTATACATCTTTGATTTATTTGTTTGAGTCATAATTCGCAGTTTGAACAAAAATTCATGGTTCCGAAACCGGATATCAGTGCCGCTAGAATGCGATTCAGTCACTTTATCAACATGCCAATGCCGTCTTATGTTGTAATGTTATTCTTTAGCGCCTCTGCAGATTTATATTATTGTTACCAAACATACGTTAGTCACTGGTGACATCAAGCAATACTCATTTCGGAAGATTATTTATTTAAAATTAAACTCCGTCAAAAATTAATAAATCTCATCACAGATCCTTTTCTACCACAAAAACCTTACACTGAGAGAAAGGAATCTTTGTAACAAATTATTCGTGTATTAACATTTAATCCATGATCTTTATTCTGTTAAATAAGTAGTTTTTTTACATTAACAGCACCTGCTTCTTACGAGAAAAATGAAAATTAATACAAAATTAAGTGAAAAATTAAGAAATAAATTAATTTTATCTTACATTATCGGTAAATTTTTAAAATTATAAAAAATAGAGGCTAGGAATGCAAATATTGTTAATCGTTAAATTTTCTTTAAATTAGCATAATTATTTTTATACGTAGTATATATTTTACAGATGACAGGGCTGAGAGTACTGTAAAATAAAGGGTAAATGTGTTTTCAATATAAAAAAGTTACTTTATGAATTTTAAACTTTCTGCAAATCCCTCGTGCCTTAACATTTAATCCACAATCATTTGATCCAAAGATTTCTTTCTCTCTGTGTAGAAAATACGAGAAACAAATTAAAGCTGATAAATTGCAGAACACAAGCTCTTATCGCGAAGCAAAATTTTTCACAATAAATCAACGCTATATATGCGCGATCAACGCACATTGAGAGAAGACTCGATATTCGAGGCCAAAGCGATAAACAATAATACGATTAAAAGTTCAGTCACAATCGATTTTGCGACAAAAGCCGACGGTGTGAACTAGTACGATAACGCCGCTTGACCGGCGCTCTTGAGACCTGACGCTTTTCTGGCCATTGTGCTGCCGGTTTCGTGCCAGACTGCGTCATCTAACTTGCTGGCGAACTAACTCTGTCCTATCTCGAGGCACGAAAATTCATAGGTCGTTTTTGCAGCGAATGCTAACAGGCGCCGCGGCTCTTTCAACTACGTAAAGTCATTTTGAAAAATTGTCATTTTATTGCGCTCGAATATTCAAGTCAATTAAAATTGGTCGAAAATTGTTCAGGAATTTTATTAAATCGAGGTGCACTTTGATCTAATATTTTTGAATGTAAAAATATGTATTCTATTGAGGAAATACAACGTACACTTACTATTCAAATTGTTTTTTTTCATCATACTATATGCTTTTGTTCAATGAAGTAAGATGACGCTTTCACGAATTTAAAAAAAATTATTGAGAATGGTAAAACCTTATAAGTACAAAAATTCATTAGTTGATTTTTTAAATAGTTTTATATAAAAAAGAAAAAGAATTTTTTAGGATTATTTATTGATGAATATAATGCAAACAATGCAAAAGCAAATATTTATTATTGGAAGTTTCATATTTTCTATATTACTTTATAAAATGGAACAGTATTTGCTATATTTTAAAGAATTAAACCCATACTGGGAACCACTATCGTTACTAGAAAAATGCCGACTTCAGTGATTATGTTATCCAACAATCGCTTTCGACATGGTCAGCTTTCTGATCAAGTTGCGGCTCTTCGTTCTCTCCCAAATCTGTTATCTGCGCAAAAATCGAATTCCACAGCGGGGAGAAAATAAATACTGCCTCTCGGAACATTGCACCGCAAGCGAGCCGCTCAGTAGAAAAGCGAATACCGCGCTTTTTTTCACGCGCTTACGAGCTTTGTTTAGTTGCGTTTTTACGGATTTCATCCTGGGGAACTTTTTTATTCTCTCCACGGTCGCGCTGGTTCCTCCTTTACGGCGGATGAGTTGCTTTAAATGAAATTCCTTATTTCTGGCTCTAAAGTCGGTAATGCCGCGGTGTCGTTGGAAAAACAGGGCGGAGCTTGTCAGCGGTGACGCTCCTGTGCAGATTACTTTTCTCGCAAAACAAAGGGCACATTTTCAATAAATGAAAATTCCCTTGCTTTATTTTCCCTCTCGCGGCTGTAATTGCGTTTTAAACCTCTGACGGTTGAACGCGTTGTTTTTTTTTTTGTATTAAGCATGTCTTTTTCATAGTTGAAAAGTATCAAAGGCAAAATAAATAATCGAAATCGTTTGGTAGACGAATAAAATGTTTATTACGGGAACAGAAAGCAGCGCACGGGAAGTTCAATTACCAGTTTTTCCTAACAAATAGTTTTTTTCGGTAAATTATCAGTGTTAATTCAGCGAAAAAAAAAACACCCCACAGTGCGCAATTTCAGCTGACTCGGCAAATAAATTTCTACGTTTGGTGCAAAATCACCTCCGCTGAACAAACCAAAGCTCCGCGGTAAACGCGAAATGAACGAAATTAACGGACGTTCAGCCCTCGAGGGACGCCGTGCGCACCCGTGTATCGCGCATAGAAAAATGAAAAAGCTCGCGAATCTTTCCTCGCGAGTGGAAGAACGATCTTCACGTCCGGCGCAGCGTTCCACTATGAGCGATCGATTGCCACGGCTTATCAAACTGGCCGCTCCATTCCCTCCTCCCCTCGTCGCGATTTGATAGAGATGACACGATTCAAGAATTCAAATATAAATCAAAGAATGCAGCCGCCATGGCAGTTTTATTATGAAATTCCAATAACACCGCCTATTGCAATCTAGTGCGTGCAGTTTTATATTTTGACTTTTTTAATCGACATCCGATAAAGTGCTTCGGAATTTTTTTTGCTATAAGATATGAATGCTTGTTAAACTATAAAATAATATGATAAAATCAATGTCTGTTTCTCTTCGGCGTTCGCGGCTCTTTGAAAAAAGATTGATATATATAAAGTTAAGCTCTTTATGGTTAGTATAATCGTCAAAGTGTATACCGCAATGTAAGAAAAAATGATGTAACTATTTCATTGTGTAATGCCTTTCACAATTTTCGATATTTTATGTTTTGTTTTTTTTTAAATTAATTAAGCTTTATGATTTTTTGTAAGGCTGCAGTGATATTTAAATAAACTATTTCCTTCATTATAAATAAATGATCCATGGAATGTGGACTGATATTATTCATTGAAATATTCTCTTACTCCAAAAGGAAGGAAATTAAATCGGAAATTATAATACTGACGGGTTAACATAACGTAAAATCTGTAGTTATTATTATAATTATTATAATTAAAAATCTATAGAAACTGAGAACTGATTTATAATTCCTATTTAAAAGCTGCTAGTGCTTCAATCGACATTAATTAAAAGAGAGCAATCCTAAAATTGCAGAAGCAATTACAATGAAAATAAGTTCCCCCGCAGAAAGTATAAGAAAACGATACCGTTTTGGCTTCATTCAGTGGAACGATTCGATTGCGATGCAAAAGCCAAAGTCTCCGCCTTGAAATTAAGCAGCTGGTGTTTTCTTGCAGCGCTCGACTCCTTTTCTCTTTTTCTCTGCCTTCCTACTTCGCCGGATTCTTAAGCCGCATCGATACGCCCACTCCTTGTTCTTAGCGATCGAGAGCTCGTTTACAGAAGCGATCACGTTTTAAATCACTCTCCCCCGGCAGCTCTTGCTCTCACGATTTTCGCATTTAGTGGCCTATATAGATGTGTATAAGCGCGCACATGTATACGGGAAAAGGGTAAAAGAAAAAAGAGGAGGGAGGGGGGGGGGGGGGCAGCGCGAGCGTGCCGAGCTGCACTTTGAATCTGGATAGTCGGCAAGAGCCATAACTTGTTTCACTTAAAAGTTTCGAACGTGCGACGAATCGAGTATACTAAAAGGCAAGGGCACGTTTCGGTCGGCAAGAAAGAGGAATAGCCGAGGCTGGCAGGAGGTGCAAAAGGAAAAAGGAGCACAGTAAGTGCTTGAAGAGGAAAGAAGAGACTTGAGCATCAAGTTAGCACGTTGAGCTTCGACTACTCGACCAAACGCGAATGCTCTTTCTTTTGCTTCGTTTTCTTTTCTTCCCCCTCTTCTTCTTCTTCTTCTTCTTCTTCTTCTTCTTTTTCTTCTTCTTCTTCTTCTTTTTCTTCTTCCAGTATTCTTTAGCTTTTTCTCGCTGCTTTTATTCTTCAATTTAATCTTACGCCCAATCGTATCTTGGGTTATTGCATGAGCGATAGTGTTAAGACAAACCTTTACTTTGATCTTATACTTTCTTTCCCTTTTTTCGTTGTCTTAATGATTCGAAATATTCTCATTATAGGAGGGGCAGGGGAGCTAAAGGGAAAGTTTGCTAGAGCTGAGATTTTTCGTACCTAAAGAATTAAAGCTTACAACTTTGCGCTTTTGGCTTAACAAGGTGCAGATTAAATTTCGTAAAAACTTGCTGAACAAGTGCCGAAGTTAAAGTGAATCATGCTTAAGTAAACTAACGAGTAGCGATTTAATTCTTTTCCCTTGCAAAGTATCATCAAATATCGTATCGGTTAATTTTTACATTACTTAAAAAAAAAGTAAGAAATTTAGAAGATATTTTTAAAATGCAATTAGTACTATGACTACTTTACTTGCTTGATTTGTGAACTAAACACATAGTATTTTATGTTTATTTACAGAACTAGTAATAATAGTTCCCATAAATTATAAGCCGATTCACATTCAGCAATAAATAATTTATGACGTATATATTACGAAAAATAGAGAAAAATATTTAACTTTTATATTCATTTATTTTTAGTACATCTAATATACTTATATTCCGATACTAAGGCACCTTAAATAGACACATTATAAAAATTTGCGATATTATTTGAAAATATCCATATTTTCAACAAAACTTTATATGGAACATAAAAAAACATGTTAAATACCAATAACATATTGTAAAATGATTAAAAAACAATACATACAGAAATCAGGTCGGGATTGAAAAATAAGAGATACATTTTTTGCATGAATTTTTTTGCATAATTTTTATAAAATATGGTGTTTCTTAAACGATTCTACAGCTACCTGGTGGTTCCAATATCGCAAATAAAAACAAAGCTGAACACGGCGAAACGCTCGACAGATAAAACAGTAGAAAGCGATATTCAGCTACGGCCGGATATGTATACGGCTTAACCAAGTATTAAGAGCAAAGCACTCTACGTAAGCTGGGATATGAAGGCGCATGCAGATGTAATGCAAATTAGCATTTACCATAAAGCCACTCCACTTCAATGGCGCTGAAAAGGCTGCGGCTTTTCAAATTTCTCATTCTTAATGTCGAACACTCATGCCTCTTTAACCGAGGCAAACGATGTTTGTTTGCGTGATGAGTACCGGAGTCCGATTGAGCCTCAAAGGTGGAGGCTCGATGTCGGAGAACCTGTTGCTGCTTTCTCAGAGTTCAAATCTCGCGATCATCGTTTACTTCTACTTATTAAACCATTAAATCGATTGTGTACGAGCGTCTGGAACCGTCGTTCCACGTATTACATCAGCCAGAGGGACTAAATGCGGAAACTATTACTTCGTATCCGTGCAGTTTCCGGAATACTAAGTGAGTCACGGGCCAAGGGGATTAAGTAGGTACGAGCGCGTCGGCAAAGTTGTTTTAATCAGTAAACTTGAAAAAACAAGGCGCGGGAAAATATTTTTTATAGAAAATGTAATGTTTGGTTATATTGAGCTATTTGATTAAAATAACCAGAATTTTTAATTTTATAAAGTATCTTAATGAAGTGGCGATCAACTTGCTTGGAGAGAGCCAGATCTGAGGATCACGGCAATAATAAGAAAAAAAAAGTTGAAAAAGTTCGTGAATAAAGATTTTTTTTTATATCAAACTTAGGTCAGGTTGCCAGAAAACCCGAAGAGATTTTGATTTTTAAAAATATTAACTTTTACATTAGTTGTAATGGGTGAACCATAATTGAAGTATTTATAATGCATGTATCATCTCGAAAACCTATAACGTTGGTAAGCGTCTGCGCATGCGTGGACATTAAACTTTAACCAAAAATTTTTTTTTTTTTAATGTCTTAGTTATTATCGGAGTTTCTTAATTAAAAATACTTGACATTTGAGCATTTTGAAAGTATCTACATCATTTTTTTAACATATTATTCAGTGCCCCTCACAGGGCTCCTTCATGATACGGCCCGCAGCCACCTTAATTCAGTTCCGATGTTGAATTTTAAACTAATTTAATTTTCAAATGAATACATATTCTTTTTAATGCAAACATTAAATAAAGGAATGTTTTTTCCAGTTTCTATATTTCTATTTTCTTCGTTTAAAAAATTGGAGAAAAAGCCCTTTTTCCCCGCTACCGACCGAAAAAGTCAGTTTTTTCATTTTTAAAATTGAAAAAAAAATTTTTTTTTAAATTTTTTGGTTTTCTCTTTTAAACTATTTTTTACGATTTCTGTGTACGATTTGAAATACATGATCATCTATCCAACTTTCTAACACCAAATGAGGGCTTTTCATGCCCTCGTTGACAAAAACATGGTGTGTAACACAGGGAGAAAAGCTATTTCAGAGTCGGGTGAAGTATTTTCAGCACGAGTCGGAGTCGAGGGCGTGCTGAATACCTTATTCTCGCTAGAAATAGCTTACTTTCTCCTCTTGTTGCACTATGTACTTAATTTCACCTTTAAAAAATAGAAACTATAATAAGAGTATGAATAATAGAGCAGAACTGCATTTGCGCGGATTCTGATTTTTGCTTTTCAAACCCCTTACAGTTATAATAAAGCTCGGGGCGAAATTTTCATTCCCCGTGCACTTGCAACGAAAATAAATGAGTGCCTCCTTCCCAGCTTTTCCCTCGTCCTCCTTTAGACGTCCTTTCGTGCAACAGCGCACAACAGAGCAGCGCGCACAGAAGAAACGAGACGACTCGTCAGAGAGGGAAAGAGCCAGAATGAGAAAAAGGACTAAGATTGCCGCTCAGTGGGTTACTAGTACTGTAGCTTCGGATAGGGTCGTTATTCGTTGAAACACTATAACGCCATCTATTTGCGTCGGAGTGCCGCGCTGGATTGCGAAGAAGGCTTTCGCGATACAAATGAGGTAATTCCGTCGCGGCATGCCAGCGAAGAGCGAACTTCCGCCCGGAATCCATTTCCTTCCGCGGCGCGCACTGTCTTCTCCTCCCTCCATTCCTTCTGTCTCCCGTCGTTCCGCCGGAAACCACGTATTTGCGTCGTATTTTCTCGGAGGCGCGCTTTATTTTTAGCTGCGCGCGGCACTGATTTTTTGCTAAAACGTATATAAGCAGTTTCGACTGACTAGAAAGAAGATTAAGAAGCCAGAAAGACATCGGCGTCGATGAAGCCGAGCTGTATTTGCACTTGATAAAGACCTTGGGGGGGATGAAAGGCGTGCAAAAGATACAGTCGTCGCAGGCTTCGAAGCCGGAAATGAGAGAATTAAGGGGAAACTGGATAGGATGGCTCTTGATAATCGACGAGCGATATGGACGGTAACAACACAGAGGCAGTTGAGAGTTTATCTTGCGCCCCTTTGTTACCCCTATCTTCTCATCCGTTTCTTCCTTTACATTTATCTCGGCTCTAAAAAGTGATAACGGCCAAGTGATCGCGACGCGCCTTGAAACTAAACCGGCTGCCGACTCTACGCCATTTGAGATGAGAAACTTACCCTTTTTCCGGTTTCTTATGGTGAAAAAGACCCAAGCGAAAAAGCGATCCTTTGAAAGAAAGGAAATGCTCGAGTCTCCTCTTTTGGTGACATAATTAATCAGACAAAACCTGCTCTGAAGTTTATTCCTCGCTGGATTTTCTGCCCTAAATCTGTAAGAACATAGCGTAGAAAACTTTATATTCTTCATCAGTCGATATATCAGACGTCGCTATAGGAAATCGCAGTTTTCGTGCATTTTTGAAAGCACATTTCCCAGACTTTTCCACGTGCTTTAAGGTTTCGCGCAGGCCGTCACGCGGAATATAATGTGCTTGTGGGCGCGCCCGTAGCTCGTTAATGAGTGCAGTCGCGCGGAAGCCCATTATGCCCAAATTCAGTCGGCTGAAAATTCAAATTGCTTAAAGAGATACTAAGCTCGCAGTACTTTTTTCCTTTTAAATTAGGTTTTCAAAATTATTGTGCTCATAAAAGTATTCAAAAGAGTTTTTCTCGTAATAGCATTCATCGCTGTTATAAAAAATGAATATTTCACTAGCCTTTTGGATTTGTAGTATACGATTATTTTAAAAAAGATTATAATTTACGAATAAAATAAAGCAGACCAATTTTTCAGGAAATCGAAGGCTACATAGATAAAACTTATTGATTTTATTATTCAAACAACGTTAAACATATTTGACTCATTTTAATTTATGTACTTACAATAATAAAAATAAAGACCGCTGCCGATTTATTGGCACTTAGCTTCCTACTAACTAATTTAGCGTTCCAATATTATCTCTAAGATTCATTAAAAACAATCGATTTCAACAACATAACAACTTACCCGCAGCCGACAAGCTCGACTATTTGTTTACTTTTTTGTTTGTTTTCTTGTAAATAAGCGGTCAATATCATCCAACTTCTCCTGAGACAATCTAGAAACCTTACTACACTACTATTGTATTACTACAGTACTATTATTTTAATTTATTAATGAACATTTGGAAACTATTTTTTTTTTTCACGTTGAAGTTCATCTTCCATAAGAATGCATTTTAAATCTTTTTCTTCTCGGTTCCATTTCTTCGAAAATAAGCGATGGAAAAATTTAAAAAAATTTGGAGGTTATTTTTTAGCGTAAAGAACAATCTATTAAATTTTTAGAAAGATCGTACATTTTTGAAATTCCTGACAAGCGTCCTTAATCCGAAATATCTGTAAGACCGAAATTGGTGGCCCGCATCGCTTTACATCGCGATTAATTCGACGCCACTGATGCTCAAAGTTCAGAGCACGGGTTATACTAGTCAGTCAATTTCTGCCCCCTCGCTTTATCCTCACCTCTTAGGGCAGAAACTCGGTCGTCTTACTCTCGCGTAGGTTGTGGCGGCAGCAGCTTTGCTCCGCAACCTCAGCGAATGTGCTTCTACGGGGTGCGTCGCCGATGAACGTACGATCAAATCCCTGAGACCTTTGACGAGAGATAGAGCAAAGAAGGGCGTCATCGGCATACACTTTAGGTAAACAGTGTCTACCAATGTACTCTGGGTCGACTGAGTGGTGCACTTAGAGGTTCTAAGCATCTCCCGCAAAATCGTCCCTGCAGAAATGGACTGACCAAAGGATGGTCTGTAACTGAGTTACTTACGACAACCACTTTCCCGCGTTTACTCGGGATACGTTTTTCCCTCTCGCACGTGGAATTCTCAGATGGAGCGGCGAGGTTTGCGCCACTCGTTGTCGGTCTCGAAATAGCTCCTACTAAGAGAAGAAAGACGGCCGAAAATGCCGGAAGAAAAGTGTTTTATAACTAGCTGCATTTCTTCTGCATTTTTCGCGACTGCAAACAAGGGCATTTATATGCCGACTTATCTGCCGTGTAATGACACTTTTTCTCTGTCTTAAAGGGACTGCAGAAACGGCGATATTATATATACAAATAAACAAGTTGGAATTTTTTAAAAGAGTTGCCTGATAGATCTTCATGCATTGCTGGCTTGCTGGCTATATACGAGTGTAATCTAATTTTCGACGCACGCCTTGCTAAATGAATTGACGAAGTTTTATATTCATAACTCAAAAAATTTATTAATTATAGATATATCCAAATTCCGATAAAATAAAGTTAATTTAAGTCTTGATAAACTAAAAAAAGAATTAAGAAAATATTTTGAGAATTGACGTAATTAATGAATTATTGGTTGTATTATTAAATCAAAAAGGATATTTGTAACATTAAATAAAAAAGAAACTTGTTCACGTTCTTTTCTTTTTCATTTACAAATATTTAAAAATTTTTAAGTTTAAAATACTTAATACTTTTGAAGCATTTAATTTTGTAAAGTATTTTCGATTTTTCCAAAATTTCAAAGCGTATAGATTCGTATTTTTTTATTTCAATAAAACAAACTGCTTTAGCGTAATATTTATCGTAAACTTTTTAAATCGTTTATTAAAACCTCGTCGTACTGAAAAGGAGTTCGAAATTTATGTTGACGCCAAAATCGGAGAGGAAAAAAAAGCATCCCAGATATAGACCGAAAAAATTCTTTGGCGAAGTAATCCAGTTAGAAAGTGATCGCATCATGAAGCAGGCATGCGCCAAGAAGTTCCTTGCCGACACTTTATTACTAGCCTTCTCCACGCGCAAGGAGAAACTATTAGGCGGCCATTAGAGAAGAGGTCGCGCTCTTTCCTCTCCTACAGCCTCGTACGAAGGAGGCACGATTTAGTACGTCATATTCCGGAAGTAAGAAAAGTTTTCCAAAGCGCAATGGGATATCCCCGCTCTTCCCTCCCTATGGTCTTTCAACCTTGTAGACCGACTAGCTGGCTCTTGGAATATTAATGTTTCAATTTTTCATAAGAACCTACGAGCTCAGTTAGTCCTACCAACTCACTTCGACTTAAACCGCTCGGAAATTGAAGGGAATTTTTAAATCAACGCTCCTTGAATTTTTTGCGTTTTGTGATGTGAAAATCTGTTAAATAACGTAAACTGATACCCGGAGTCAATTAAATTGCTATACACAAGTACAACGAACACTTAAATTAAGGAGATTTATAACCAATAGAATGTCTTCTTAAAATCATCTCAAAAAACCTTCAAGGTTTCAATTTTTATCAGTTTTTAAAATTATAATTTAACTGTAAATAATTGATAAGGGCAATAAATAATAAGCATAACTGTAATATAATTTTTTGTTTAATCAAATTAAATAACAATAATAGTGCATCAACAAATATTATATTCATAGTTTTTTATTAGCGTCGATACGTACAGCTGTTCAGAAGACTCGCATACTCGTAAGCCTTTTATAAAATAGTATAAATTATAAAATAAGTAGACAATCAAAAAACATCGGAAATTTACTTTATAGGTTGTCAACTAGAAAAGTTTGGAGCTTAGCTTGCGATTATGCAGAAAATATTGTTACGGACTGATCCAAAAAAGTAATATTAGTCATAAGTTTAAGCGTTAGTTTGTAATAAGTTATGTTCATTGTCACGTCGAAAATAAAAATCTAAGCTTTTGATGTTATTATTTAGAATTAGTTGATTATTTAACAGAGAAAAAAGGGCTTTGTGAGTAAGCCTAAATAAACCGATGACCTGGAGGCCTGAGATAGGTCCAGACTAGAGATAAGAAATCGAATAAGTGACTCATGTCAACAATATATTCAGTTATAAATTAAATTATATTTCTTAAACTATTTATCATTGTATTCTAGAAAAGTTAGTTTAAAGATTATTGAATTATATTCAGATTTAATGCGTTGAAATATTGTATTTAGTAAATAATTTGTCATTAATTAATAGTATTAATTTTAATTGTTAAAAAATATGTTTGAGTTCCTAATATTTTTATTATCTTTCCAAAGAAATGGTCGATTTCTATCCTAATTATCTGCTTTTACCAGGAAATAATTAAGTCATTAATGTGAACGCAAAACACATTTTTTCATGTGAATATTTGATTGGTTGTAAAAGGTTAAGTGACTCGTGGGGAAAAACTTTTTTATCCTTCAACCAGAACGATTCGAATTCATTGTTCTTTATTTGCGTGCACACAATAAAAGTCCTTGTAAAAAACTCCAAGATCTTCATACGAAAACAAGTCTACGAACTGTTCTTCTCATAGCACCAGTAAAAAATTAAAAGCGGTATGTATACCCCATAAGAACAAAATCCGAGGTTATTATCTCGGAAGTGCTGCGAAAAATGAAAACCCCTTAGCGACAGCTACTTCTTTCGCATAACGCAAGAGTATCGTGTCGTTCGCAAGAGGCTCTAAAAAACACGCTGTTACGATACGTCTACTTATAAATGTCCAAGAGATTATACGGCAGGAGCACGAATGAAGCTTCCGGGAAGTTCCTGCTTAGAAGATGCTGGTAGTCCGTTTCATAAAAAACACAAGGCGCAGCTTGAGGCGAAATCTCGGTAAATCATTATAATCTGTTGGATCTTAATAAGGAAAGCGCGAAAAGAGCGGCAGTTTTTACAGGAGAGGTTAGAGGGTGCCGGCGCATAAAATGCAGCTCGTTTTACCTCGGTCGTTTACTCGCGAAACTTTGAAAGCTTACCGGCATTTGCTTGGGAGATTAATATGCCGGCGTAAGATTACCTGCAATATTAATACGTCAGTGAAATTGAGTTAAGGATTCGTGGAGAGTGCGAAAGAAACTCTCGCCTCTTGGCAACCTTTTGCTCCTTTTTTTTTTTTATTTACGACGCGATGCGTATTACACTTTGATGAAATTTCTTCTCATTCGTTTATGATTAAATAGGATTCACTATACGAGTGTCAAAGCTTTTAGCAAGCGTGTCAACACCCAATTAACTTTTGAATTTAAAATAAATGGAATGCAAGGTTCGTTTTAAAAGTTATATCAAAGATTATCCACGCTCTCTTACGCCTTTTAATTTAAAATACACACTCTTAATTGAAACTCTTTTTTTAAAGTAAAAAAAAAATGTGATTTCTGTAGATGGAGGGAAGGTTGAGAAAAACGTGGCCGAAGCTCACAATTTAAGGGGGGATCCCGTATAGAACGTCAAAAATTAGCCAATTTTTAATCATTTTTTTGGACGATAAGGAATAAAATAAATATATCTAAAATTGTATGATCTTTTCACATACGTTTGACTTGTATTAATAATTTTTTTTTATTTGAAAATAATAAAAAATAACTGAGTTATACTGAAAAGTCTTGAATAAGTCGTGAAACAATGTTTGACATGGATGTACACTCTAGCGCCATCAATAATAATCTACAACAGTCAGAAAAAAAAAACTGGTTAACGTAGTCCTGTGGCCAAAAAATCAAAAATTAAAAATGGTAGACATAAAACCAAAAACCTTAATTCTTTGAAAAAAATTGCCCTCTTTTTTTGCATTAAAAGCATGTTTATTTTCTAAATATTAATGTTATGTGAGGTTCATCCAGGAGTCATTAGTATTATTAAAACGTGTGTTAAATTTGAAGCCAATCGGTTGAATACTTT